>CAUZXS010001085.1:5000-27500 GCA_963585895.1 Sepioteuthis lessoniana | reverse complement strand
GGACTTCTTGAAATGTAAAAGTTTAGTAAAATGTTGCAAAAGAAATAACAAGTACAGTTGTTTCGGTTTGGTTTTATGGCATATCAACCATTGTTGGTTATCTAATGCCAAATTCTATTTTTACATATGTATTAAATATATGATTTGGAAATACATTTTGTAGATACATACAGTTAAATGATCAAACAGTTCTAACAATTCAATTTAGCATAAGTCAACAAAGTTAAATGAGTTACAAGTATTGCTATGCATCACTAACAATTCAATTAAACATCAATCATTCATTTACACACAGTTAAATCATCAAATAGTTCTTATTTCTAACAATTCAATTTAGCATAGTCCTTTATTTGCACTCGGTTTACATTTCAAACAGTTCTATTTGACCCATAGATAGGACCCTATCAGGTGCTACCACTCCAGGTCAGGGTGGATCTGAGAGCACTGGCAATGAAAGGGTATTGCATTCCCCAAAGCTTTAAGGCAGGAGTCTCATCATCAGATTGTTTAATGTCATATCCAGGACACTTGTTGATGGGTGGTCCTACCCCTCTGCAGAGATGCAGTTGGTATATTCTACAGCCCCAGCTGACTGGGCTAACATCCGCTATGCTGTGTCCCATGGTTTCCATTACTATATGCTTATATGGCTCATGTAATACTCTCCAGTGGCAAGATGAGGCAGGATATCTGAGTGATTATGGAGGCAGCAAGGATAAATATTAAAGAGTTAGACCCTCCTGGTTTAATAGCGGTTTTATTGTCACAGAGTTGTACATCTCCGGTGATATGTTTTCCTTCACAAAAAAAAAATTTAAAAAATAGTCTTCTCTCCTTTTTTCCTTGAGTTTTAATGTAACATAAGTGATGTTCTCCTATGGATTCCTACATATGAATGTGTTGGGCAACCAGCAGAAATTTACATACATTAACTCTGTGTCGACACTTGATGACTTTCTATGAACGATGAATTATAGGGATGGGTGGCCAGAGAGAGAGAGAGAGAGAGAGAGAGAGAATCAGGGAAATCTCAGCATGACGTGATGATGATGATGCAAAAATAAAGTAAATATCAAACAGAAAGATTTCTTGTCAAAAATAATTGCAATGACCTTTTTTCCAATAACTTTTTCCGGAAATGAAGTCTTTTGTAAAGGAGTCTTGACACTTTAATCATAATATGGCAACTGTTCTAGAAGGAAAACTTCATTTAAAAATGACGCCGTGTTATATCCTGTTTGTGCAAAGGGTGAGGTGTGTGTGTGTATATATATTATACACACACCTCACCCTTTCGTTATCTCCCTGATGATTGTCGTTTATAAAACGTCATGAAACCTAAGATCGCAGACAAGCTTCCATGGTATTAGATATATATAAAATCTAATATATATTCACTTATTATTATTGTATAGGATACTGGACATTGGTATAATGGTTAGAGTGTTCACCAATGACCCAGGAGACCTGGGTTCAATCCAAGGTTGAGTCATACCAAACACTTTAAAAATGGTACTTGATGCCTCCTTGCTTAACACTCAGCATTATAAGGTAGGGATCAAGGGTAAAGTGGAGAAATCCAGAGAAAGGAGTAGTACCTTCCTCTACACTTTGGTGTAGTAGCTAATGAAAAGGGAGCTTTCAGGTCACCCTCGACTATGGTCGCCGACTTTACTTACTTACTATTATTGTGTATATATATATATATATATATATATATATATATATCTCATTGCTCTAAATTACATAGCTAACATTTTTTATGAAGAGTCATATTTTACAGACCAAAGTCTCTGATGGTGTATATAAATAAAAAAAAACAATATCATTAGATATTATGTATTACCATACATTACAGCATTCAAAATCTGAAAATGAAACTATAGATTTGTTGCTGTAAATAATAACCCATAAACAGTCTGTCTGAGGATCATAATATATACACTTCCCTCCTGGGGGTTGAGCACACAAGCGAAGGAATTAACAGCTACCACCCACGTAATGCAAAACTAACAAGTTGAGCACTCTGGTATCCGATAGCACAAATGTAAACAAACAAAAGTTAATACATATGCGTTATAATTCCTGAGCTGACGTATGATGTGAAAATGGCTGAGTAGTTAAATATTATGTCTAGCGTAAAGTTAGGCGGGTTTCAATTCCAGCTTGAAGTGTTCTGTGTATCTAGCCACACTGAAGAGTTGTGATACAACAAAACTGTCTGTGGATGACAATATATATATATATATATATATTATATATATATATATATTACACACACAAATATATACATAAATCATTAACACATTATAGTAAAGTTGGCGACTGTAGTCGAAGGTGACCTGAAGGTTCCCTTTTCGATAGCTACTACACCAAGGTGTAGGGGAGGGCACTACTCCTTTCCCTGGATTGCTCCACTTTACCTTTGATCTGTACCTTATAATGTTGAGTGTTAAGCAAGGAGGCATCAAGAAACATTTTTTTGAGTCTTTGGTATGACCATTGGTGAACATTCTAACCATCGTACCAATGTCCAGGACACACTATAACTAATACAAATTATTATTGCAATCTAACACAAATCATATTCCAGCATAAAATACCAATATTGCATAACACTCCATAGTATATTACAATATAACATATCTCATCACCATGATATTTATTGTGATTCTGGCCCACCATACTACACTCACCTATTATGCTTACAAATCAAAACTTTATTTTCTTTGAAATGCAATGAAGATATTTTGCTACTTAGTTAAAAAATCACCTCCACAAGTACGCACACACACACACACACTGGTATTTAACGAAACAAATAAAAAAATTTTTTTTCTCAATCAATCTGTCACAAATTCAGCTACACATCGCATCTCATACATCTAGAAGACAATCTCAATCTTCATATACAAAACATCACTTATATGTCCACCCACAATAATATGCAAATATAACCTACGCACATACACATACTCACACGTTTAGACTGT
The DNA here is from genome assembly GCA_963585895.1 of Sepioteuthis lessoniana. Classification (NCBI taxonomy): domain Eukaryota; kingdom Metazoa; phylum Mollusca; class Cephalopoda; order Myopsida; family Loliginidae; genus Sepioteuthis; species Sepioteuthis lessoniana. Next base: position 24,507 of record CAUZXS010001085.1, on the reverse strand, counting down.
ATTTTTCCATTTTTTCATTTTCTTTCGTTATCTGCCTGATGATTATCATTTATAAAATGTCATGAAACCTGAGGTCACAGACAAGCTTCCATGCTATTAAATATATATAAAATCTTTCATTTACTTATTATATGATAGCTCTATCATAGATATTGAGCAGTCTCCAATTTATATCACATTTGGTTCGCAACAAACCCACCAAGTAAGATAGTGACAACCAACACTGTTACAATACTATATATATAATATAAAGTTTTTTTGGGGGGGTACAGAGGTTTTGTCATTTTACTTTCAGTGTTCCAATGTTGTTTAGTTTGGGGATAAATAATACTTATATGTCTAAGGAACCCTGGTAGTCATTGCTACCAGGGTTCCATATACATTAATCTCTTGATAATATTTATTAATTTAGTCTTCACAATAGATTTAGTTTGGCATTACTAGTTTTAAAATATTCTTCGACATTACAAGAAGGTACACTTACCATAACTGTCATCATCATAGGAAATAGAATTGGCAAACCGAGTTCAAATCCTGGACAAGGTTGTTAGCATTTCCCTATGTGCTAATACAATTAGGAAAAGGCTTGAAACCATCTCTTCCCCCGACTATGGGTAAATAGTAGGGTAGACTGATCTCTTCAGCCTTAGTCCAATAGTCTTAAAGAAGAAAAACTCTGAATTTAAACCACCAATACTATGCTTAGAAATTAACCTTATGTCTCCTTACATCTGTAACAGAGGGGTTTGGGTAAATACACACTTGAAATTTATTAAATTTCTTGTCAGATTACAATCATAGTTTTAAAAAGTGAGAGAATCTTTTTTAATTTGGATAAACAAACTCATTTGGTTACTTTTATGTAAAAATGAATGAAACAAAATTATTTTTGTAGTTTTAGTTTTAATTTTCAAAAATGTGAAAATAAAAACTTTATTTTACTCTTTGATAGTGAGGAAACTTAAATCATTGACAGTTCAGTAGAACAATGTCTTTTCTGGTCAGTTTATACAGGCTGTTAACTCCTACAGTATTAGACATATCTTTTGAATATTTTCTAAACATTGAATTAAAACTAGCTGTACTCCACTTAAAAATTTACCTTGGGTCACATCCTGCTGGCAGCAGAAAGGTTGGGTGAATACATACTAACTTAAATTTGCACTGGTAGGCCAGGTTTCCAGTTTTTAAAATACCAAAAATTAAATCAGATTGCTTACATTTTTAACTAGTTTATCCATCAGGAAATAGAGAAAGAAAGAGAGAGAGAGAGAAAGAGAGAACATTTTTATTGTTATTTTAAATAACTTCATGAAAGGTGACATTCATTGTTGAAAAAAAAAATTGCGGCTTCTGTGATACACATTTTTTTTACAATTGATTATAGTATCAACTTTATCTTTTTTTTTTTTTTTTTTTTTTTTTTAGAGTGGAGCAGTATTGTGAGCAATTGTTTAGGTTGTTTATTGCTTTTGATAAAAGAGAGCAACCCCCAGCATAAAAGGGTAAAATTCATGCAAATAAATCTATAGTACAATATGATTCAGATGGCAACACTACTTAAAAACAACAGTACATAGCAAATATTGCATGACCTCTAATTTTTAACCACAAAAAGATGTTTTAATAATATATTGCTTTAATGGGCGACCCCTAACTTTTGGATAAGCTAGCCAACAAAAATATTTCTCTTATTTATATTCCCTAATTTATACTTTCAAAATTGTAATGCAATCAAAATCACTGCAATACCATAAATAAACAATGTAGTCTACACCTTGATGTAGTCTCCATCTTGATGTAGCCTACTGTGCTTACTGGGATATTCCAAACATACTTATTGAATTAGGCAGTTTATTTTGCTGGAACATGACATCTATGCATATCATAGAATGATATAAATAAATGTTCACAATCCTAAGCTAACATTTCAAAAACATAGGCCATCGGATCCATGACTCGGTCTAATCTGACCCAGCTTGTTTCTGCATACCTTAGCTAATACCCAAACGAAGGCTTTTAGTTAAGATAATGAAGTTTTACATAACTTAGTTTATTATTTATAAAATTTGTTCATATTAGATGGACAGGTTTTATAAAGAGTAAACAATGTTAAGTAAAAACTTTATCTTAACTAAGAGCCTTAGTTAAGTATAGATCCAAAGTGTCCACATATAGGCTAAGTTAATACAAAGTTAAGCTGACAAACAAGGTAAGTTTAGACATTTCACAAATATTTTATGTAATGAACAACCCCTTATTTTTGAGTTGAAAAATTGGTCTCAAAAAATCATTCATTACACGAGTATATACATATTTAACATCTCAAATGATGTTGCGCACTAGTCTCATTCAAGCATCCATTCCTTTGTATTGTTTCAGGGGTTTTTTTTCTAACAACAAACATATTTCAGAATTAAATCTTACAAACATTTGAAAGATAAACTTAATATGAAATTTCCCCAGATTATACTGAAACATTTCTTTTATTGTATTTGGTTCATAAGTTTCAGGAGACTGGTAATATACTGGATTTAAAGAACCCAGGTCAGCTATCTTGGTTAAATGGCAAAATTCTCAATGATGTGTCCAAGTTTAACTTTCTTTGGTAGATAGATAGATAGATATGAAAAGACTGAGACAGATAACTGGATGGATAGATATGAACTGACCAAGATAGATAAAGATTATTCATCCCAGCTTACTAAATTGAACTGAATAAATAGCTCACACAAACTTTGATGAGGAAATGAAGAAGGAAGGGAAGTAAGGAAGGAGTAAAAAAAAAGTGGAAAGAAGAAAGGAGAGATGGAAGTAGGGAAGGAAAGAGGAAGAGTAATTACAAGAAGGGGATGACTCCACACTCTCCAGAGCTCCAGAACTGGAACCTTACAACCAGATGCCGTTTTGTGTCATATTCATGATACACCTTTTTAAGGGTGTCTCACCTCTCTATAGGGGTAACAGTTGGGCCCTGCTGACAAGCTAACTAAAGACAGACAGAATTTCTCAACCAGAAAATTGCTTTGAAAGATACCTTTGAAGATTGGGCTGTCTACAACTTATGTTTTCAGGGCTACAAAGAATTTCACTACATGCTAATGCTCTTGGGAAATGCACAAATCCATCTCTTCTATCCCCAGCTATGGGTAAATAATGGGGTAAACTAGGTTCTTCTGGCTTCCTTGGGCAACCAGTCTAGGAAAAGGAAAACTTAGAATTCGAACCCGCTTTACTCTGCAAATTGACCTTGTGTCACATCCTGCCTATAGTGGATGGGCTTAGATATAAATTGTTAAAAAGTCAGTGGCATTTAAAAAAAAAAACAAACTTTATATAAAGGGAGGCTTCCCATGGCGTAGTGGTTAATGTGCTGGCTGCAACATCATAGTAAGCAAATTTTAACACCGGTCGCTCCATTCCATCCACTTTCAAACTGATATCTTTGAGAAAGGCATGAACACCCTAATCCCCATCCCTGTTATGGGTTAAATAGTACCAAAACTTGTTCTACAAGGATGGCTTTGGCATTTAATAACTCATAAAGGATGATATGCCATTAAACAAAGAACCCAACCAACCAAACCAACCTTTTTATGTATGCAGGATAATATATGTATATATAAATAAAGGAGTATATGCCTTTTCTTTGTATTGCATGTTTAAATAAAAATGTATGCGTACATATATGTACATACATTGTATATGTTAATATTCCAGTGGCATAAACAGGAGAGTGTTGTTTTCACTTAGGAGCAGCAAGTACTGAACGTCATCTGAAATTTGTATGCCAAACTAAGCAAAGCTTAGTAAATTCTAAGAGTGTTGTGTAAAAAATGTTTTTTAGGTAACACTATTAGTCACAAAAGACAGTAAATTGTTTTAAGAACTACTTGAAAGATAAGCCATAGCATTGAAAGTGCCTTCCCTCAGGAGGAGATATGACTAACTCAATTTGTATCCGTTGCAATTATACAATGTACCAGTTAAGAAGGGAAAAAAAAAGACAAAAAACTGAATGAAAACACAGAAGAATTTACCACCAGTTCTCACTGTGGAATTTTGAGGGGACCAATACTTAACAAGTTTATACCCAACAACTGCCTCACTCTTAATTTGGTTGATCGATTTTAATGGTATGTCATTTTGTTTAGGGGTATTTTATGCCTAAAGGTTAGGGAATCGCTTTCATTGTACATTTATATTTTTTGTCTAATTGTTTCTTAAAAGGGTTTTTTGCACACACTTGTGTGGTTTTCAGTATTCTAATCTAATACTAGTAATTTATACACAATTATATGGTTTCAAGTAATCATTTTTATTCAATAATAACCATTCGTTTGCACAGTTATATGGTTTCAAGTAATTAAAAATAATAATACTTAGTAACTAATTATAGCTTCAAGTAACAATTCTTAATACAAACAATTTATACAATTATATGGTTTCAAGTATTCCTACTGAATAAAATTTTTTAAACAGATCTATTTGACACACAGATGAAGGAGCACTAATAGTTAATACCACTGCAGTGACAGTGGAACTGGGAGTAATTACAATGAAGGGATACTTTACAGATCTCCAGAACTAGAGCCTCACCACCAGATGTAGTTTAGTATCATACCAAGGACCCTTATATTTTTAAAAGGAGGGTGGTCTTCCCTTCCACCAGGAGATACAGTCAGCATAATCTAAGCTCTACCAATAAGACTAAAAGCGTTAACTTGACACAAAATGTTTAATAATAACAGTAAATGACAGAAAAACAACAGCAAACTTATAATAAATAAAATACATTTCATATAAAAGATGATTTATATTTTAAAATATTACAATTTCCAGGAGCTTAGGATGAGGATTAAATTAAGGTTACAATTAGTGTTTGTCTAAAAATGGTTAATCACAAGATAGACTGTTCTATAAAAGTGTCCAACATTTTTTGTATGTAACACTTCTACATCACCAGCATTTGTGGAGCAATTATAGAAAATGGACACTACAACATGAGTTCAAATCCTGGAAGAGACTGTTGGCATTCACATAGTGCTAATACCCTTGAGAAAGGTATGAATCCAATTCTTCTTTCAGTTATGAGTAAATACTAAGGCAGACTGAGCTCTTCACTCTTAGTATGGCAACCAGTCTAGGAGAAGGAAAACTGAATTTAAATCTAAAATCTGACTTTGTGTCATGTCCTGCTCATGTCAAGGAGTGTGTAAATATATTCATCATCAGCATATTCCATAATAATTAAAGTGATGAGCAAACTGAGTAATAACAAGATTCCCTTATATAATAATTAATGAATTCTTAGAGTCACCATTATCAATTAATGCTGATAGCATGGAAATCCCTGATTCTCTGGCCATCCATCTCTATCGTGCATTGCTCCGAACAAGTCCTCAAGACTGCATCCAGTGTCCACACAGAGCTGATGTCCATGTGTAAGAGTTTATTAGAGAATGTTGCTCATGTGTTTGTCCTTACTTTTTCAGCAGTGCTCAGCATATATTGTTTGTCTTATTTCGATAGTTTGAGAGATGGGAGGAAAGTAGTTGTACAGTTACTGTTTTGTGGGGTGTTGCTTCCAGGATTTTTTCAAAACAGCATTCTCATGTAACTCCAATCTAGCTTTTTCTCCATGTGTTTTGTTAGAGTCCATGTGGTGCATCCATATAGTAGTACTGAGAACTACAGATCTGTTAGTTTGTTAGTTGGTTGGTTTTTACAATATGTCAGCCCTTATTGGATTATTTGACGTCACAGTGGTTTTTTTTTAAAATTATATGGTTTCAAGTAACTGATTATAACACTCATTTGGAAGCAATTATAGTGTCAAGTAATTATTCTTAACACAAATAATTTGCTCACATTTACATGGTTTTAAGTATTCCTGTCAAATACTACTAATTTATACACAAGTATATAATTAAAAGTAAATAACTATTTAATAATAATTCTTTGTTTGCATACAGTTTTAGAGTTTCAAGTATTTTTATCTAATACAAATAATCTCTACATAATTATATGGTTTCAAGTAACTATTCCTATTTAATAATGATTATGTTCACAAACAGTTATATGGTTTCAAGTATTTCAATCTAATACAAATAATTTGTATGCAGTTATAATGTTTCAAGTATTCCTATCTAATACATATAATTTGTACTCAGCTACATAGAACAAAGAGAGATGAAGAAAAAGTATACATAAATATGAAAATGGTTATTATTTTTAAGAATATAAATTTGAATCAATGGATAAGCCACTTGATATGCCAGATTTTAGTTGTTCATTTTATATATCTGTTTCTTTTAGTGTGTTGGAAGTTACAGAGAAACAAAGAATATGTGGATGAAAACCAGTTATTATTTATCATGTAAATTATTGTGATTGATTCAACAGTTTTTGACAAGAAAGGGCTATCCATGAAGTGTTTACATGAAATGAAATTTGCCGCATAAGATTGTCTTTTGCTGTTGAAGACTGGCAAGTTTGTTTCAGGGAGTTCTGCCAATGATCAAAGAGCTAACCTCTGGCTATCTGTAGTATCTGCCTAACTTCGTATTTTTTAATTTATTCTACTATGCAGTTCCAGCAACAAAGCCTTGTGTAGTAGATATATCATTTGCCTATGTACCCTCAGGTTGGATATTCAAATCAAGGAAGGATTCACTTGAAAATTGTTTTATATATTTTTTCCTGCATTCTATACTAATTTGAAAACGTCTATATATCTTTTCTTATTCTACTTATATTCTATCTGTTTGAAAATTAGCCCAATCATTTGGGGCTGTAGAATACACTAACTGCATATTTGCAGAGGGGTAAGATACCCCCCCACCAATGAATGTCCTGGATATGATACTAAACCATCCAATAGTGAGGCTCCAAACTTTGAGGAATGTGGAGTACCCTTTCATTGCCATTGCTCCTAGGTCCACTCTGACTTAGAGTGGTAGTACCTGATAGGGTCCTATTTGTGGTTCAAATGAAACTGTTTGACATTTAAACTGTGTGCAAACAAATGATTTATGTTAAATAAAACTGATCATTTGACTGGGTGTAAACAAATGACTGATGTTTAACTTAATCATTAGTGATACATTGCAATAGTTGAATGCATTTAACTGTGCACAAATGAATGAGTAATGCTGAATAGAATTATTAGTGTTGATTAGCAATACTTGAAACTCTTTAACTGTGTGCTTAAATTGAATTATTGGTACTACATAGAAATACTTGGAACCATTTGACTGTGTGCAAATGAATGAATAGTGTTGAATAGAATAATTAGTGTTAAATAGCAATACTTGTAACCACTTCAATGTCTGCAAACAAATGATTAATATGGAATAACTGTGTGCAAACAATAGTAATACTTGTGTGTAAAGAAATTAGCTTCGACTCATTTAAAAATAAGATTACCTACAAACTATTAACATAAAAATTATATGTAAAACTATTTAGGTGTATTTAAACAAAAGAACTCTAACTCATTTAAAAGTTTTCTACAAACTATGCATTTACAAATTATGTATAAACAGTATTTGGCATAAAATAACCAAAAATGGTTGATATGCAATAAAATTTAACCCAACCAACTGTTTGAAAACGAATAAATCTTTTCTTATTCTACTTATATTCTGTTTGAAAATAATTTTGGATCAAAAAGTTTGTTTTTATAATAAACATAAAATAATATAGTTAAGTCTGAAGAGTATAAAATGAACAGATCTGATAATTACTTCAAGTGAATAAAAGTAAAAGTTATTCCAACGATAAAAGCAGAACATTCTTTGAATTTCTCAAGCTGACTAGAAAAGTGAACAAGTGCTATCTCAAACCAAAACTAAAATGTGCCGCTCTCAAATATTTTGAAAAAAAAAAAAGCTTTCAGTTTTGGCCCTTATGTGTGCTGTGAGAAGGGCCTTTAGTATAGATCACTATGATCTGTTTGTTTCCTTTCATATGAAGAGAGTTATAAATAGAGAAACAAAGAACTACATAAAAAAAAACACTGTTCATTATTATATATAATATTTTTTTACTAATATTTCCTTCATCATATTTCTGTTGCTTTTTATCACAACCATGCAACTTATGACATAGAAAATTTGGATTGATAACAATAAATAATATAATAAAATAAAAAATTCAATAATATTTGAGAATGTAATCATTAAAGATAAAATCTAATCAGATATTCAGGAAAAATAAAGAACATATATTTAGAATAGAGCCAAAGTAAATGTTTGCTTACGTGGTGCAAACAATAAGGCAGATTATTTAGATAAGTAGAAGAGAGATCCAAGTTTAAATCTTACTAGAGATTCATTCTTTAGTTCTAATTGCTTAGAATGATGATCTGAGAATTGCAATAAAAAGCAACAGCAATAAGATGTTACAATGATTTCAGTTCATTGATAGTTCTGTTAATGACCTTCATAAATTATTTTGATTGGATAATATACAAGAACTCTGAAGTAAAGTTTATCATCTATTTCCTCAGGATCCATAGGAGATACCAGGGCCATTGTAAACCATTGGATAGTGCAAGTTTTCAACTATTTTTCTATACAGGCATCACTCTTGGCGATGCATTTTCACCATTGTTGAATGAGTCTGTATGCTATGCACATAAATATTTGCACCAGTAAAGGGATTGGTCTGGTTTCTTTGTCTCATGGTATATCAACCTTTGTGGATTATTTAATATCAAAGCGATCTTTGTAGAAGAACACCAATGATACTATTTAACCTTTAACTGGTAAGATAAGAGGGTTAATGCCTTTCCTAAGAGTATTAGTCCTAAAGTGAATGAAATAACCCAACTGGAGTTTGAATTCAAGGCCAGAGTCCAGAACTTTAACTATTATGCTATGGGAAATTCTCCCTGCACTAGTCGAGGTCACCCAATTTTTCATAGCAGTAATGATGGTATTACTGTCAAGAAAAATGTTGTCCACATAGTCCATCTTTCATCAGCCTGATTCATATGGATGAACTGATAAAAATGCTCTTTATTTCATTTGATGACAGCTGTGTTGAACTGACCTTGTCATCAACAATCCTGTAACTAATGCTTAAACATAGAATCAATGACTATGCTCACATCCACTGTTAGCAGAGCTAAGAATATGCTGACAATATCCTCTACAGTGGGGATAGACCCACTCCCAAAAAAAGGGTTTCCTGTGTATGATACTAAACTGCATTTAGTAGTGTGGCTGGAGCTCTGTTCAATGAGGGCTAACTCTACAATGCCATTAATCCAAGGTTCACTATGGCCAGGAGTGGTAGTACCTGGTAGGGTCTCATGTATGGATCAAATCGATCTATCTAAAAATTCTAAGTATTTGATAAAAATACTTGAAACCCTGTAACTGTATACGAATGATCTGTATTAAGAATAGTTTCTTGAATTTCATAGCATATCAACCCTTGTAGGTTATTCAAAGTTTGGTTTCTTTGTTTAATGGCATATCAACCTTTGTAGGTTATTTAATGCCAAAGCCATTCTCCCAGAAGAACAGTAGTGGTACTATTTATACCCATAGCTGGGAGGATAAGGGGTTCATACCTTTCCCAAGGGCATTTGCCGAAAGTGAATGTAATAGCGCGACTGGAGTACGAACTTGCTTACTACGATTTCGCAGTCCATCGCTTTAACCATTACACCATGAGGACACCCCCAGGTTATTCAAAGCCAAATCCTTTATATATATATATATATATATATATATATATGAATTGTAAATGAATAGATTGGAGGTAACATTTTTTTTTAAAAGCCTGAGCTCATTAATTTGTCTAAATTTCTGAGATGAAGCTTGATGATTTTTATCACAGAGTATTTGGACTATTATCTTCATTGTTACATTCACAATGTTTCAGCCAATGCATCCTTTACCTTTCTTCAGACATACTATATCAAACTTGGGAGCTCACATAGAACTTCAAACCAAACACTTTATTTAATCACCAGAGGAGATGGTTCTAATTCTATTAACCATGACTGGGTACAAATGTTCAACTATAATAAGTATTCCTTGTTATTTACCTGTAGTTGGAATTAAACCCGCAAACTCCAGATGATTTCGCTTTTTTTTAAAATCGTTTCAACCAAACACCTATATCCATTTCAGCATGTCCTGCTGGACAGTTCAGAGAGAATTTTTAGGATTTATAAACCTGTCTTTATCAACCTATCAGATACTACTAATAAATAATATATACAATTTTTACCTTAACTTATATTGCAACTTTTTCTTATCTAACCTCTTTGATTATAAGTTCCCATATTGTATTCATCTCTATAATTGGACTACTCATCAGGTCACTGTAGCCCAACATATGCACTGTTTCTTTAAGACATCTTATACGCTCTAAGGATGCGGGATGTGGCCCTGAAGACCTACCAGAGGCGATGAACGATAGGGAGAAGTGGCGAGAGAGGGTCAGGGATATCCTTACCTGCGGCACAACATGATGATGATAATACTCCCTAATTTTCTTCACAATCTATTATTTTAAATTTATCCCATAAAGGCAGATGATTTCCTTTTTCTTTCCATGTATGGTCAACCATACCTGACTTTTAAATTTCACCTCAACATACTGTTTTTTTAATATTCCTCTATCCTTACTTTTACTTCATTTCTTAATTTGCACTGCTGTTACTACTAATAGTTTTTGCTCAATGTTGTAGACAAATAACTATTCCTTTCTTTACATTATATGGATAGTGGGAGTTGAAATTGAGGTACTGTCCGGTAAAGGTTGGCTTTCAATACACGGATGGCCTGAATCCTTGCTCTGTGCAAGTTATTAATGATATGCCTGAAGAAGGCTAAAGGACACATTGGCTGAAATATTTTGAATATAACAAAGATGAAGACAATAGTCTGAATACTCTAAGTGATAAAAACAATGCTCATTTGTTTGCACACAGTTAAAGGTTTCAAGTATTCCTATCTAATGCTAATAATTCTGTTTCCTATTAATCATTTGTTTTCACACAGTTAAATGGTTTCAAGTATTGCTTTTTATTGTCTGCACACAGTTTAATAGTTTCAAGTACAGTAAACAGTTGCCCGTGGTGTAATGGTTATCGTCGTAGGAAATGGACACAGTGACACGAGTTCAAATCCTGGACGAGACTGATAGCATTTTACATAGCACTAATGGGAAAGGTATGAATCCAATTATTCTCCCTCCAGCTATGGGTAAATAGTAGGGCAGACTGGGTTCTTCAGCCTTGGTGAGGCAACTAGTCTAGGAGAAGGAAAACTCTGAATTCAAACCTATTAAACTCCACTAAAAAATGACCTTCTGTCATATCCAGCCCGAGAGGAGGGGTTGATAAATATGGTAAACAGTTTTATTTAACCCATAGATGGGAACCTAACAGGTACTACAACTTGGGGTCAGAGCGGTCCTGAGAGAAATGGTACTCCCTATTCCTCAAAGCTATAAGACTGAAGTCTCATCATCAGATGCAATTTAATGTCATATCCAGGATACTTGTTGGAGAAAGTTCTTTACCTCATTGCAGAGATGAAGTCAGCATGTATTACAGCCAACCAGGCTGTAGTTATTTGAAGCTCTAATTATCTAGAAATGATAATCATGCTCCTTGAAGTTATAATTGCTTGAAACTTTTTTTGAAACTTGATGCCATGTAACTGTAAATTATATGTATTAAGGATAGTTACTTGAGGCTATAATCATTTACTAAGCATTATTATCACTAGTTACTTGAAACCATATAACTGTGAAAACAAATGATTATTATTCAATAGATATAGTTACTTGAAAGGATATGATTTTGTATGAATTATTAGTATTAGATAGGAATACTTGAAACTATACAACTGTGTGTAAATTATTTGTATTAGATAGGAATACTTGCTATCATATAACTGTGTGCAAAAATTTCTGAAGACACAACACAAATGTACAATGTACACAATTCCCTAACTTCTAGGCATAAAATAATCCAAGACAGGTTGATCATATTTACCAACCCCTCTGCTCGAGCAGGATATGACACAAAGTCAATTTTTAAGCAGAGTTTAACAGGTTTGAATTCAGAGTTTTCCTTCTCCTAGACTAGTTGCCTCACCAAGGCTAAGAACCTTGTCTGCCCTACTATTTACCCATAGCTGGAGGGAGAATAATTGGATCCATACCTTTCCCAAGGGTATTAGTGCTATGTGAAATGCAATCAGTCTCGTCCAAGATTTGAACTCGTGTCGCCGTGTCCATTTCCTACGACGATAACCATTACACCACGGGCACCTCCAAGACAGGTTGATATGCTGTTAAAGTCAAACAATCAATCATTAACTATGTTCCCATCCACTATTTGTTATCTGTAAATGTTAAGCAAGCATTGATATTCATCACAGGTGAAAATGCATAGCTACTGGTGGTGACTATTTGGTAGGGAAAAAGGTTTTTGTAACAAGAAATTGTTCTAATAGAAAAACAGAGTGAAGTAGGGTTGTGTCCTGACACCAGCTCCCTTCAACATCTTCAACATTATGCTCAAACAGGTCACAGAAGATTTTGATCATAGGAACAGAGTCTACATCAAATAACGTCTTAATGGAAGTCTGTTTAATCTCTGAGAATTACAGGCCCACACAAAGATCCTGAAGCAATGGATCTGAGACCTCAGCTTTGCTGACAATGCTACCCTTGTTGCCCACACAGGAGCTTTGCAATGTATCACTTCCTGTTTCACAGAGGCTTCCCAGCTCTTTGGGCTAAAAGTCAGTTTAAAGAAGACAGGTACTTCACTAGCTTCACATCACCATTAGCATGACAGAGTTGAAGGTAGTACATCAATTCACCAACCAGGAGTGCATAATTATATGAGAGTCAACTACAAGCTGGCAAAGGAGGAGCAGTGCATTTGGCAGACTGTACAAATGCATTCAATGTGACAGATACGTGCAGAAGGGCACAAAGCTCAGCATGTATACAGCTACAGACCTTGCCACCTTCCTAGTTGACTCAGAATCATGGGTCACTTACCACCAATGACACTTCAAAGAGTTCCACTAGTGCTGCCTCCACACCGTCCTCAACATCCACTGGAATGACTTCAATATTAGTGATTAAGTCCTTAAACAGGTGAAGATCACTAGCATTGAGGCAATGCTACTGAAGCCCAAGTTATAGTGAGCAAGACATGTTTCCAGGGTGAGGAATCTGTGGGTTTTAGAAATTAAATGAACACAGGAAATCAATTTCGTTGTCGCTTTGTCTTCTTTGTCATCATTGTTTTGTGGCTGCCTCTTTCGCTTGAATCCAAAATAATCTCTGCTACTTTGTCTCAGTTCTACCAAAGATGACTCAATTGGGCATCTGACCTGTCTATTTATTGATACCAGAGCCCATGGAGTTTTTCGTGCATCTGGGCACCTCCCTCAAGCCAAGCACCCACATTACGTGGAAGTAATTTTTTTTGCATTCAGAAGGACCCAGATTCTCTTACTCTTTTATACTGAAACACTCAACAGCTACCAGGTACTTGCTTTCTTACACCAAGGTCCTACATAGCAGACAAAGTCTAACCCCCTTTCTTCAAGAACATGGTAAGTCTTGTTCATTTCCATCAATTGACTCCTGATTTCTGTCACAGAATTATTATCTGTCCAAGATCACACTGTATGGTGAACTCTCCACTAGCCATCATGACAGAGGGGCACCAAGAGAGGGATATAAGGACTGTTTGAATAAAAACCCTTAGTGCCTGTCACATTGAGTATCACTGATGATCTACCCTTGCTGAGAGCTGTGATGCTTGACAACTCGTCACTAACCTTGTTATCTCTTCCTTTGAGAACGCTAGCAGGGCCACCTTCAAAGACAAAAGATACAGAAGGAAGAACCACAATACTATGCAATCAAACCTTGAGCAAACCTTCAACTGCAGCCACTGTGACTGCACCTGTTTTGGCCTTATTAGCCATGTCAGCATAAACAACTGACTTCTTCATCTTCATTCCATAAAACAAAGCTATGATTATTAGTATTAGATAGGAATACTTGAAACCTTACAACTGCGTGCAAATTATTTGTATCACATAGGAATACTTGATAGTCATATGATATGAAGTATTCCTGTGTGCAAAAAACTCATAAGAAACAACACAACAAATGTGAATATAAATGTACAATGTACACAATTCCCTAACCCCTAGGCATAAAATAACCCCAGATAAGTTGACATACCATATAATCAGTCAATCAACCAGTATTTGTTCTCTGTAAATGTTCAGCAAGCCTTGATGTTCATCACTGATGAAAAGGAATAGCCACCAGTGGTGACTATATGAAAAAAAAAGTATTTAGTTGCAAGAAATTGTTCTATCTATTTATTGTGTGCCTTGTATTTGTTAGGAGGTACCTGTTAGGGACCCATGCATCAGACAAATAGATCTCAATCTGTAAATGCTTAAAACGATTTTGAAATACATTAACACATTGGCTCTTAAAACATTCATTTTGTAACTAAGTATGAAGTGTTTAATTATGTAAAACAATTGAGAAATACATTTAATTGCTTGTAAACTATTATCATTTGATAATAGTTAATTGAAGGAGATATTTTTTATTTGGTTTCTTTGTTTAATAGCATATTAAACTTCCTTGATTATTAAATGTTGAAGCTACCCTTAAAGAAGAAGAACAGTGATACTATTTAACCAATAACAAGAGAGTTCATAACTTTCTTAAAGCAGCAGATATTTTGTATTAAAAAGGAAGTTACTTGAAACCATATAACAAAGAGTAAATAGCATATATTAAGAATAGCAATTCATATAAAGGAGGCTCTCATATGTAACAGTTATAGTTGTTGGAAATTGAATCGGCAATCAGAGTTAAAATCCGAGATAAGGCTATTTGAATTTCACATAGATCCATACCTTACCCAAGGGTATTAGCACTAACTGTTTTCACAGTTATAGGTAAATGGCAGGGCAGATTGGGCTCTTTAACCTTAGTATGGCAAGTGGCCTAGGAGAAGGAAAACTTTGAATTCAAATCGGTTGTAATCAGCTTAAAAATTGACCTTGTGTCACATCCTACTCATGTGGAAGGGTTGGGTAAATACATACTTTGTTCTGAGACCAGAGAATAAAGAAAACTGTATAAAGCCTCCAATCCTAAGAATCTGATTTTCTAAGTTTATGTTAATGTGTCAGACTTGTAATTGTTATTGTGATGAATGACATACTTTAGGACACACAGGGCTATAACCTTCAAATAGTAACCAGTGTAGGTGAAGGAAAACTGAATTTAAACCTGTTGTACTGTTAAAAGATCTCATATTTGTTGTAGTTTCTGTGGAAATAAACAGGAAGCATTCTTTTGGAGTGCCCTTTGTAATAATTACATAATAACATTTCTTAATTATCAAAAGTAGGTTATTAAAAATTCTTTTGTAAGAGAGCTGGCATGGTAAAATGTATATTTTGTATCCTCAAGGTATGTCTCTGAAGTTAATATTTTGCATATGCTTTTTAGCAGAAGCTAGTTAAGTATTAAGTGCTATTCTTTTTGAATTAGTATTATATTCACATACTAAATGTACTGTGGAAATGTTGGCATTTGCTTATTTCCTGTATATGCTTTCTGTATTGGCTGCTTCATTATATATCTTCTTTGGTAAATGAAACTTTGAACATTTTTGTTTAATCGAATCCTACCTGCAAAAATTCCACAATACAACCTCATTATTAACAAATGAAACTCTAATCTCTCTTTCAATAAACATATAAAATACAATTATGAATTAAAATTTAATGCTAAATGTGTATTTAATTGAAAAAACACAAAGATAAAAACTTCTGAGTTTCACTGACAATTTTCAGGTGAGCCAGTATTGACATGAAAATTGGCAGCATAAAACTCAAGAGTTGAGAGTTTCTTTTTCCTGTGTTCATTCTATTTTACAGTTGAAAATATTGATTCATAATAATAATTATAAACTTTTTCATTTGATGATTGCACACACACCATAGGAAACTTAGTGATGAAATTCAACTGTTCATGATTTTATGTTTTTCTGGGTTGTATACCGGCTCTACTCTAGTAGTGTTGTGCACTTTCTTACAAAGTTTTTCCTTTGCATTTATATATATATATATATATATATATATATATATATATATATATATATATATATATATATATACACACACACACACACACACAAGGAAAAGGAAAACTGAAAAGAAAATCAGGTTAATAAGTTTTGCTATCGGGATATTTCCCCTAGACTGGAACAATGCAAAAATGCAATGTTCTGTTTTGAACAAATCCTGGAAGCAACACACCACAAAAAAGCAGCTGTACGGCCACTTACACCCTATCTCACAAACCATCCAAGAAAGATGAACAAGACATGCTGGGCACTGCTGGTAAAGTAAAGACAAACTCATAAAGGACATTTTCTTATGGACTCCTACACATGGACATTCCAGAGGACCTGCCTGGAGCAATGAATGATAGGAAGTGAAGGCAAGTGAAAGCCTGGGAATATCGTGCTATTTGCATGACATAATGATGATGATGATGATGATGATGATGATAGAGATTGTGCCATCAAAATAGATTTATTTCACAAAACCTTTTTTTCCAAAAATTGCTTTTTTGTAGATTAATAACTTTTGTAATTCTCAGAACATTAAATCTTAGAATGTTAATGTCTTGGACAGTTTTTTTTCACTATTGTCTCTTAAAAGTAATAAATTTTTGAACAACCTTATCTAATGGATCAACGAAATATTATATTGAATAAATAAATAAATACTCCATCAAATTTGGGTTTTATATAATATTTCTTCCATTTTGTTTGAACACTTGCAAGTCTCTTCGTATTTGAATTGAGATCTCGGCGGCCGTTGAACAGATGTATGTAAACAATAGTAATTGTGATTCATAACCGTTTAAAATGTACTTCGTAGCTAATATCTCCTCGTGGCTAAATGGTTAGAAGCTTTGGCTTGGCGTTTGAGTCAACCGGGTTTCGATTCCAGCTACGGGGAGATACTGTCTAGCCACACTGATGAGTTCTGATAGAATGAAACAGATCTGTCTGTGGATGACTATATATATATATATATATATATATTTAGGCAGCATTTCTTCGTTAATGCAAATTTCATTAAACATAATAGACATCTTATGCCTACATATTTTCTTCTGGATCTGTTCGAATTCCCGTATTACTTTTATCGTATTCGGAGGGAATTGATTTATGTATAGTCCATAGTTGTATGTATCCCTAGTACTTTCTGCCCGACTTTGGGCCATCATCAGGGGAGAATCTATAACAAAGTGATGTAACTTTTGTTTTAGCATATTACTACTGTGTAAGGGCGTCTTTGCCATTGAAAATTATGGCGTTTGCTTTTAAATGTAATTATATAATATATATATATATATATATATATATATATATATATATGTGTGTGTGTGTGTGTTCATGATCAATAGGCAATACTACATTTAAAAATGTCTGACAGATGTTATTAGAAGGTAATACACAAAGAGTACAGACTGTAAAATGGAATAAGATTTGCATTCCAAAAACAAATCCACTGAACAATACCGTATATACTTGCCTATCATGCAACTTTCTGAAACCTAGATTGAGACCTTTAGCAGCTGAAAATTGTAGGTATACCAGTTAGTCAAATATTTACACACAAGTTGGTATTTCATAAACGATGCAACCCCCTCATATTAGACCAAAATTAGGTCTCAGAAATATATATGGTAATCTTAGTAAAGATGTCTTTAAAAAATTTAACATGGTATGTAATTTATTAAAAAATTCCAAATTCCTAAAGATTCTAAGGTTAAATCTTATTCATCTACTAAAGTTATAGATTGGTTTAGTTTGGTTTTATGGCATATCAACCATTGTTGGTTATTTCATGCTAAATCCTATTTTTACATATTTAAAAATATATGATTTGTAAACATATTTTGTTAATACACACAGTTAAATGATCAAACAATTCTATTTCTAACAATTCAGTTTAGCATAAATCAACAAAGTTAAATGGTTCCAAGTATTTCTAAGAATTCAATTAAACAGTCATTCATTCACACACAATTAAATGATCAAACAGTTCTATTTCAAACTCTTCAATACAGCAAAAGTTATTTGTTTGCACTCAGTTTAAATCTCACTCAGGGCCAGTGTTGACCAGTGACCTATGGCAATGAAGAGGTACTTTGCATTCCCCAAAGTTTCAGCATTCCTGAAGCCTCACTATCAGATAATCAAATGTCATATTCAGGGCACTCATTGGAGCGGGGGTTGGTCTTACTCCTCTGCAGAGATGCAGTTGGTGTATTCTACAGCTCCATCCAACAAGGATGTAAAGTTATGGAGATATAGATCTAAATATAATAGAAAGCAATTTTCACATGTACATTTCAAATGT
This sequence comes from Sepioteuthis lessoniana, assembly GCA_963585895.1. NCBI lineage: Eukaryota > Metazoa > Mollusca > Cephalopoda > Myopsida > Loliginidae > Sepioteuthis > Sepioteuthis lessoniana. The sequence goes on along the minus strand of CAUZXS010001085.1, from coordinate 6,031 downwards.
ATTTCATTTGCTGATGTTGTAGATTTTCCCTTGTAAAATTATAAATTTTGAATTATTGAATTTTAAAATGCTATTAATAATTGATAAAACATTATAGATCATTAGTCATACCGGTATGGTAAATAGTTTAATTAAAACTTATATTCATGTTATTAGCCTGGTTGGTTTGGGCTGTAGAAAACACTGACTGGATCTCTGCAGAGAGGTAAGAGCCACCCCCAACAAGTGTCCTGGATATGACATGAAATAATCTGATGGTGAGACTCCAGTACAGAAGCCTCGAAGAATGCGGCATACTCCTTCATGGCCATCGTTCCCAGATCCACTCTGGCCTGGAGTGGTAGCAGCTGATACAATCCTATAGATGAGTCGAACAGAACTTTTCAACATTTACATTGAGTGCAAAACAAATGACTTATGCTAAATTCAATTGTTAGAAATAGGACTGTGTGCTCATTTAACTGTGTATAAACTAACGACTGATGTTTAATTGAATTGTTAGTGATGTGACGTTACCCCCTCGACCCCCATGTTACATCAACTTCTTCGAACCATTTCACTTCTTGGCCGGTGATCAACTAGTGGTTCTGATAGGGGTATCGCACATTTTTTTACGGCTACAAGAAATACAATCGAGGGAGCGGGAGAAAAAGAACAAACGAATGAAATGAACAACACGAGCCTGGGGTTAACTCAAAGTGCAAGACAAGGAGTTATGTAACGATCTGCATTCCTGTTAGCATATATAGACTAATGCTAGCGTGGATTTCTAGCGAATATTCTACAACCCATGAGGAGTGCTGACTCATCTTGACTCGTCTTCCCTCATTGCTCTGGACCTCATCTCATCCGACTGGTCACTCTGCTGTCCGGTGTCGACTGCCCTGTCCGTCATCCGTCGCCAACCGCCTTCTTAAAGTTCTTTTGTCCACTTCTTTCTGACTGGCGTTCCCTTACCCACTTCCGGTCACGCCGAGATCTCGAGTCTAAAACCCTTTGTCTGGTTTTCGCGCCAAAACAAAGGAATTGTC
>CAUZXS010001084.1:0-158155 GCA_963585895.1 Sepioteuthis lessoniana | reverse complement strand
GGACTGCTGACTTTTCACTGCCTTCGGTTTTTCTGGGAGCAAAACTTGGCGATATGGCCAATTTGTTTGCACCCCAGAACCTAGGGCGTCTTCCCTCCACCACCACCATCATTTGCCGGTCCCCGCTTATTAGGGTTTCAGGGATGGCCTTTAAAGCCATCCCTTGTCAGGCACAGCCGGAACGTATAGTCCCCGTAGGCTGTCCCGGCGGGGGATCTGAGCAGTGTTTAATCTCCTGCAACTTTTCCGTATGCACTCAAATATGAGGCCAAAAAATCTCCGCTGATATATGCCGGGACGTTGCATGCCGTTACGCGCAGCCTACGGGTAGCCTTTATACTCCGGCTGTAACCTGAAGTTTTTAGTCATGATATTCGTGGCTGCGGCCCTTGGCGGCTTGTTCCTCTGTAGGAAGCAGGACATCCCAAGTGGCAAAGCTTTTTCTACAAAAATATTGACAAGGGATGCCTGCCTTCCTCAAGAGATCCTCAAAGATTTCTTTCTTCAAGCCGACCAACCTTTTTGTTTTTATATCCGAGACAACTAGCGAGAGGATCCTGGGTTCTAGCTGTTCTACGATCTCAGGGATGGGCAATATTTCATTCCCTTTGAAATATTGGGCATATTTCCCCACCCTGTCTCTCTCGTAATCCTCAGGTCCTCTCTGCTGGCTCTTCTATGGGATAGTCTTTGGGGTTTTTTTGCCCTGGCTTGATTTGGCTTTCCCGGTCTTCCTGTTTTTCCTGGCTATTTTGGCTATTAGCGGGGACCGGCAACGAAGGCCAATTTGCCCCTATAAGGCTTTCTTGAGATTCCTGGTCTTTTGGGTCTTTATTTAGGGTAGAAGTCGTCAACCCCCCCATGACTGCAGTAAAATTAGCAGTCAGGAGGGTAAAATTAACCCTTCACCTTTCGCAAGAATGGAGTGGGGGTTCTACTGTAAAACGATAATAAATATAGTGACAATCAATACAACACACTTGTACAATACAATGACACTGAAAAAATAAATTAGTAGAATCCCTGACAGAAGATTTTAAATAATAAAAACAAGTCCAACGTACGACAAAAAAAAGGTTGGACTATAAACAAGTGACAGAAGACAAGTAAATGACAAAAATTAAAAGTCAAGCAAGTCAAACAGAAAACGTCACTTTCAAAAATAATAAATTAATTGGAACAGAAAAAACAAGTCTTACGTTTTTACGACTAACAGGTATAAACAAAAATTAAACAAAGCAGTCCGGAAATCTTCACGACTGATTGCTTTTAGCTATCGCAACTAATTGCCTTACGCGACCTGACCAATCGAACAGGTAGGTCGGCAGATACCTCCCACTATCCTCTTGATCCAAGAACGTTTTGACCGGGTACAGCACGATGCTTGATTGTTTGCTTCGAGCTGGAGTATATTCTACTCCTCTCTAAAACAAATTCCAGGGTTGAAATAGTTTGTTCAAATTTCATATAATTCTTTATAAATCTAATCAACTCCTCCAATACTCGGTTGTGCCTCCAGGTGTATCACCAATTTCCAAGAGCTGTCTTACAAGAGCAGAAGACATGCTCCAATATTTGTGGTTTTTCATTACATTGAGGAAAGGTAGAATCGTTTTCTCCCCTCAATTTAAAAATATTGTTTTTAGAATAAAGCTGGTCGTACGTGGAGCGTATTAGAAAACTCAACTTGAGAGGAGCCATCTGCGATATGTTGTTCCAAGTAATAGACTTTTGCAAGGTCTCCTCCCAGTTTGTCTATTGGTCTTATTGGGATTGCAGAACTCCTTTTAGGAATCTTTTATTTTCCACCTCGCTCCTTACATCCTGAATGACCATATCCAAGAGGTTTACCGGTTGTTTTTGACCACCGTTGCTTTTCATCAGTTTCTAAACCTTTTCTCCCAGTTTGAATGTGTCCTATGATTTCCTTGAAAGCAAGGTTACAAGTAATTTTTGTGGTAACCCTGACTTTCCTCTTCTTTCCGGTTTTTAAAGTAGGCTTTAGTGATTTTATCACATCATCCTTTCGGCCATTCAGCATCATTTGGTGTTTAATTTTCCCGGATTTGAATTCCTCCACAATTGATTTGAATGGCAATTTTAATTTTGCTTGTCTGCATTACAAAGCAACATCAGACAAACCTGGAGTTAAACCCAACCATTTTCGGGTATATTTATTTATCTTAGCCTCCATTGATTCAATCGTACTCGTCGCAATTTCATATGCGAGTAGCGGCCATAATAACATCGGAATAAATATATGCTGCAGGCACCAAACCTTGAATTTTCCTTGTAAAGACAGCGAACAATCTTATGGAGACCTTCTTGTAATGTTCTGGGTGTTTGTTTCGCTTGATTAATAAATTTCAAATACTCATCAAACCAACGTTCCAAACTTTTCACCGATTCTGACACAAAATGGATTCTTTGACCACCTAGTTCGTAATTCATATTTTGATACACTTTTCCTTTCCTAAGCGAGAGACTTCTAGACTTTTTGGTTTGGATTTAATCCTACACCAAATTATCTGCTTGTCCATCTGGTTAAGTATCTTGTGAATAGTCGATTCTCTGGATGTGAGGATAGTAATGTCATCCATGAATTGCTTCACGCGTGGCATTTGAAACCTTCCACCAAGTTTAACAATATCAGCGCTGTTCTCTGTTGCTTTTAGAAGCAGCAGCATTGCGAGAACAAAAAGTATTGAATTTGTTACATAATAATCTAAAATACATTACAATTGTGTTTAGATTTGAAGCAAGTATCTTGCAAATATTCGGATTTATGGAAAAAATAAGATTGATAAATTGAAGCAAACTGCTGAAAACATTTTAATTTATTATATACCTACCGTCACATTTTCGTTATGTTTTATTCGTAAAAATTCACGAAACATCGTTAGCGTCATTGTAATTAGTATATTATTACCTTTCTAATAATAATAAATTTATCTTGGTTCCAGAATATTATGGCTAATTCTTCTGTGTTTTATGAAAAAATAATTCATCAACGATTACGCCTTTATGTCATCAATGTGGTCAATATGCCATTTAAGACGTCATAACACCAATACATTTTTTGTAAATTTATGACAAAAAATTATGGAAAAAATTATGAAAAAAATCTCAGAATTTTTGTTTTTAATAAAAATAAAATACCTACCCACACAGTTTGGGCTGAATCTATTTTTTACTTGGATTCAAGATAGAAGATTAGTACCATTGCAATCCCCAGATAATTACTTTTCCAACTGACTTTTAGTGGCGCTCATGGGGTAAAGGTTACTGTCGTATGAAATGGGCACGACGACCCGAGTTCAAATCCGGGACGGTGCTGTTTACATTTTATATAACGCTAACACCTTTGAGAAAGGTATGAATCTAACTATGCGCGGTTTAGTTGTGAGTAAAATGTTGGGCAGGCTGGACTCTTTAACCTTAGACTGGCACCTGGTCTAGGAGAGGAAAACTCTGAAATCGAACCTGTTTAACTTCGCTTATAAATGACCATGTGTCACATTCTGCCGTGAGAATGGTAAATACTTATTATTACACTTCCATTGGTACCAAATTCAGCAAGATTTACTGACTAATGATACTGAATTTTTGGAAATGTGTGTTCGACATTATGGAATAAATAATGTCATTGCATCTTTAATTGTGACATTTTAAAATCAAGTTGGCTGTTTGGTTGATTGTTTAGGTTTTATGGCTAATCAAACTTTGTGGTTTATTTAATGCCATTTTTCATGCAAATAATCAGTTCTCTTTTAAACAATTAAGTTTAGCATGTGTACAAAGTTTAATTGCCAAAAACATTTCCATTTCAAGTTATTCAGTTTCTTCAAACAGTTCTAATTCAAACAATTCAGTTTAGTATGAGTATAGTTTTTGTCCACACACTGTTAAATGTCAAAACAATTCTATTTCAAATAATTCAGTTTAGCGTAAGTACAGTTTCAATATCAAAAACAGTTCTATTTCAAACAATTCAGTTAACCATAAATACGCTGTTTACATGTCAAAACAGTTCTATTTCAAGCCATTCAGTTTTGCATAAGTACGACGTTTAGTCTTTTTTTTTTACCTATAGATAGGATCCTTTTAGGTGCTACCACCCCGGGTCAGAGTGGTCCTGTGAGCAGTACTTGTGGGAGTCAAGGATTATTTTGGTGGTTGAGGGTTCACTTTGACGTGTAGTATATTTAGGTAATAAATTCAAGTTCAGTGGTAAAGAAAGACAAAACATCTCCTGGATCCCTTATTTAGGAAAAACTACCATATAAGCCGGCGCATTAGATGATATTTTAACGTCCAAAATACCCCCCAAAATTGGAAGCTCGTCTTATACGCCCGGTATAAAGTGTGAACCTTAAATTCTCTGGTATACGAAACATTGTTCGCGTGGGTAATGATTGACGGTAAACTTACCTATGCTTTGATAACAAAACAAATACTTACTAAATCTATCTATATTATACGCTGAAAATACGGTAACTGATTCGCGATATCTTCTAAGCTCGGGCGTTGGAATGGATATTCGTAGATTGAATAAATTTTTGCTTCAAAACTCCTAGTAGGCCTGAGGACACAACAACCAAAATGTTGTGTGGTACTATAATAACCATGATTAATGTACAAGACTATGTACTACGAACGGCATTAGATCTTATAAAATAAAATGGTCCCACTAAAAAAAAAAAGGAAAAGGCCAACGATATCGTAAATACTATTACTGATGCAGTCTACATAGATGCTCTAGTGCAACGTGCAAATACACCTAAGCAAGCCGAATCTCTACTGCATAGCACGGAGCAAACAGCAAGAGGCATTGGTCTCTACAGGAACTCAGACTTCTTGTGTTTTAAACAAGTCAAGCCATTTTCACATTAAGTGTCCAGTTTCTGAAATTAGTAGACCAGTTCATATGCATGGGTAACAATATCTCATCTACTGAAAACGATATCAACATATACATAGATACAGTATGGACTGCTGTTGACAGATTAACTTCCATTAGGAAATCTGATCTCTCAGATAAAATAAAACCAGAATTCTTCCAAGTTGTGGATGTATTATTACTTCTGTATGGTTGCACCACTTAGACTCTTAAAAACGCTTTAAGAAAAGCTAGATGGCACAACACGAAGATGCTGCGTGCCTTTTTTAACAAATCCTGGAAACAGCATCAAGCAACTAGCAGTTTCAGCCACTTACCTCCTATCTCGCAAACCAGTCAAGAAAAGCGAGTAAGACATCTGAATGCTACTGAAGAAATTAGGAAGAACACTTAAGTTTGCTTTCCGATGGACTCCAAACAGTTGGACACATTAGCATTGGCTGACAAGCAAAACCTCACATTTATCAATTCTGTGCAAGTACTGGGTATCGTCTTGAGTACAATGGTTGATAGGGATAAATGTCAAGAAATGTTATATGGCCATATCAATCACAAACGTTATACATATGCAAAAACATAGGCGGCTCCGTTGTTCAGATACGAACGTTTATTAACTTCTTGACTTCTGAGTTCGGTTCTTCGACACGAAGAGAGAAAGAAACAATTCTTAATCATTCTATACTAACAAAACTCCAAATGTTTGGTCGGATCTCACAAACGCGTTGCGCATCCCATAGTGTTTAAGATCTCTGTCAGTAGAGATCTGCAGAACTCCATGGTCAGACTTAAACTTCTCAACACCATGGTCTTAACTCAGCTTCAACTCTCGACCTAGCCCAACTCGACTGGTCCCCATTCGACAAGAAACTGGACTGGTCCCCAGTAAACTACCAACTCGACTGGCCTACAGCCGAGACCCAACTGACATGTTTTTCAAAATACCCAAATTATCAGCCCATCGCTTCTGGGCATGACGTCATTCACACTCCATTCGCATTTCCTATCTGGGGTTTATTAGGACAATTGTGATTGTCACATCCTCTGAAAGCGAGCGTAAACTGTACCCAATGTCTGTGCACCTGAACTAAGAGCCGAATAGTTCAAAGCCCAACCAAACTGAATGATAAAATATAATTAACGAAAAAGAATGTATATAAAAAAAATCATTCCGTAATTATATAACAGAAACAGTCAGGGGTATCTATGCTAGCTTGGTAACGAAAGATAATAAACTTGTTCGAGTACAATGATATATACTAATAATAACCATAGTAATAATAACTATTGTAATAATAACCATAATAATAAAAACCATAGTAATAATAACCATAATAATAATAACCATAGTAATAATAACTATAGTAATAATAACCATAATAATAATAACCATAGTAATAATAACCATAATAATAATAAACATAGTAATAATAACTATAGTAATAATAACCATAATAATAATAACCATAATAGTAATCACAGGAGGCGCTCAGGGTTTATCGTTGTAGGAAATTAACACAGAGACACAAGTTCAAATCCTGGCCGAGGTTGTTTACATTTCATATTACGCTAATCCTCTTGGGGAAAGTAAAGTATCGAACTATTCTCCCTTTTACTATGGGTTGATAGTAGGGCAGACGGTGCTCTTTAACTTTGGTATAACAACTAGTCTAGGAGAAAGAAAACATGCTGAATTCAGACCTATTAAACTCTACTGTGTTAGGTCCTGCTCGCGTGAAGGGGTTGGTAAATACAAGTGCAATAATAACCATATGTTTAGGTTTGGTTTCATCGGTTCATGGCATATCAATCTCCGTGGGTTATTTAAAGCCAGAACCATCCTTGAAGAATAGTAGTGTTACTATTTAACCTATAACCAGAAGGAATAAAGGGTTTCATGCCTTTCCCAAATATATTAGTCTAAAAGTGAATGCAAGAGCGCGGCGGGAGTTTGAACTCGTCTACTACAATACCAGAGTCCAGCTCGTTAACCATAACGCCATGAAAACTGCCCCCTATAATTTTGATGATGCAAGAAATATCAGTGCTGAGTGAAAAAGGAAATAATTTCATTTAAACATAGGATGATATTTAGGGGTTGTTGTTTTTTCCTACTATTGCCCACAGACTTTACCCCTATTCTGTCACTTCCCTAGTGTTGTTTTTGTCGTTTTCTGACTCAAAAAGGGAATATTTCAGATTTTTGAAAGTGTATATTTTAGCAAGGAATTTGAAATTGTTGACCTGTTTTCAAATCCAGAAGGGGCAATCTGTTGTGGTATTAAAATGTCAGCTGTCAGAAATTAAGACAAGTAGGGTTATTGTATGTGTTATGCAAATGCATTATTAATGATTTTGCTCGAGGAATGCATTGAAATTCAAATAGAAAGAGATTACCCGTGGTCAAAAATAAAGGCAATCATTACTGAAAGAATGAACCTATTATATGTATAATTACATTATAATATATTCGGCCGGTGGCGAATCGGGTTCTAATTCAGGTGTAGATTTTATGAGCTAATGCCATTGGGAATTATAATCATCTATTCTCAGCCTAAATATGAGCAAAATTGTAAACTGTACTCCTTGATAGAGTAGCCGGTATTGAAGAAAAACTCTAAATTAAGAAGCTGAGGAGTATTATTCAGAGAATCTGTGTTTTATACCAGGGTGCCATTTCTCAGAAGGAGTATCAATAACATAGTAGCAAACGCGGTAGACTTCGACATCGTAGTAAGCAGGATCGAACTCCAGTCGTGCTATTACGTCCATTTTTGGACTAATACCTTCTAGAAAGATATTATTCTCCCCACCATCTATAGCACCGCTACTGTTCTTCTACAGGGGTGGGTTTGGCATTAAACAACCCACAAAGGTTGATATGCTATTAAATAAAGACAAAGAAGAAAGCATTTCTATGTAATCTGCTCTTAAAAGAAAATCGTTGGTGGCTTTACACCAGTTTTCATCACAACCAAAATAAAATCTTGTGAAAATAGTCCAACATTTTGCACCTTTGATTTACACAGCCCAGTCGGCTGGGGCTGCAGGGAGGTACCCACCCCCGCAATTAGTGTCCTGAATTTAACATGTAAACTGAATCTGATGATGAGGCTCCAGTCCTAGAGGTCTGGGGAATGTAGAGCACCCTTTCATTGCTGTTACGCTCAGGTCCACTCTGACCGGGAGAGGTCGTTATTGTTACAGTCCCATCTTTTGGTCAAATAGAAATAGTCAATCATGTTCTATATATGAAACCATTTAGCAGTGTGCAAACAACTGATTATTAAATTATATTATTAGTATTATATAGCAATACTTGGAACCATTTAACTGTGTGCAAATAAAACTAATTTGTTTGATAGCTGTACTTGAAACTATTTAGCCGTTTGTAAAGAAAATAATTTTGGCTCGTTTCAAAATTGTTACCCACAAATTATTCGATTACAAATATATATCTAATATATATATGTATATGAACGGGATTGGGCATTAAATAACCTATAATCGTTGAAATGCCGTAAAACACAATCAAGGTTTGGTTTGGTTTGGTTTTATGGCATATCGACTATTGTTGGCCTTTTAATGCCGAACGACTTTTTATACAAATGTTAGATATATGATTTCTAAACACATTTTGATGATAACATTTTTAAATAAGACTGAGCTGGGGCTTTTTTTTATTGCAGACAGTTGAATGGTTTCACTTTATTTCAAACAATTTTTTTTTTTTTACGCATAGTCATTGATTTAAATACAGTTTTTTGTTTACAAATGTTGCATAATTAAGGAATTATTTTTTTTATTCTAATCATTTTTCATTAATTATATTTTATCATTCAGTTTGGTTGGGCTTTGAACTATTCAGGTTAAGAGTTCATGTGCATAACATCGGGTACAGTTTTACGCTTACACGCAAAGGATATGACAATCACGATCGTCATAATAAAGCCCCAGACAGGAAATGGGGCTAGAGTGTGGAGGATGTCATGCCCAGAAGATATGAGTCGAGAATTTGGAAGATTTTAAAAAAGAGTCCGTTGAGGATTTGAGTTTAGACCATGCAGGCAGACAATTGAATTTCTGCCATTGGGACAGAGAATTGAGTTCTCTGCTATTGAGTTGCGGCGACGGTTAAGTTTTTCGGGTCCCGACCAGCGAAGATGAATTGAGATCTAAAACACCACGAGATGTGCCGAACGTTGGGGTGGTGTTAGCATTGTATGATTACGAAAGACTTTTAAAAATTGTGTCCCACTCATCTTGTCGAAGAACCGAAATCAGAAGTTAATGAACCGTTCGTACCTGTACAACAGAGTCCGCCTGTTTAAGTATATGTATTTGTAGTACCTTTGTTATTGATATCATTATGGTTATGGCTATATCACACAAAGAGTTAAATGTAAAAACAGTTCTATTTCAAACAATTCAATTTAGCGTGTTAACAAAGTTAAATCGTTCCAAGTATGGCTACGTATTACTAACTATTCAATTAAACATCAGTCATTTGTTTACACAACGATAAATGGTCAAACAGTTCAATTTCAAACAATTCAGTTTAGCATAAGTACAGTTTTTTGTTTAAATACAGCTAAATGTGAAAACAATTTCAAACAATTCGGTTAAGTTCTATTTGACCCATAGATAGGATCCTGTCAGCTGTTACCACTCCGGGTCAGAGTTAACCTGGGAGTGATGGCAATGAAGGGGGTACTCCGCATTCCTTAAAGCTCCAGCATTACTGAAGCCTTACCAAGTTTATTTTGTTTCATATCCAGGACACTCGTTGGGGAGGGGTCTTACTCCTTAGCAGAGATGCAGACAATGTATTCTACAGTCCCGTCAAATGACTGGGCCAGCTCATTTAGGATTTCTTATCTCATTGCAGAGTCAGTTTGTTCTACAGACCCCCCCCCCACCAAGTCGACTGGGCTCACAACACAATCAAGCAAACCAACCAACTTTGATTTACAAACAAGTCGCGGTGCGTGTGCTGGTTCCAGCAAGATCATCGAAGATAAGCAGAGTTGAGCCGGTTTAAAATTTATATGGGTGTCTGCATTAGCAACAGCAACTACAGTAACCAGCCTAATACCTGTGTGCCTTGCCCAGTCGGCTGGGGCAGTAGAATACACCGTCTGCATCTCTGCAGAGGGGTACGACCCCACGAACAAGTATCATGGATATGACACAAAACAATCCGATGGTGGGGTTCCAGTAATGCTGGAGCTTTGGGGAATGCGGAGAACCCCTTCTATGCGATCGCACCCTGGTCCACTCTGACCCGGATTGGTAACATCTGACAGGATCCTATCTATGGGTCAAAAGGAACTAAAATGCGTAATTATACTTGACTGAATTGCTTGAAATAGAACTGTTTTGACATGTAAACTGCGTATTTAAGCTAAACGGAATTGTTGGATATCGAACTCTTGACATTTAACTGTGAGTCGACAAAAACTATACTTATACTAAACTGAATTGTTTGAACTGGAACTATTTGACTAAACCGAATAGCTTGAAATAGAAATGTCTTTGACGATTAAACTATGTACTTACATTTAAACTGCATACTTATGCTAAACTGATTTGTTTGAAATGGAACTGTTTTGACATTTAGCTGCGGGTAAACAAAATCTGTACTTATACTAAACTGAATTGGTTGAATCAGAACTGCTTCACTTAACTGAGTAGCTTAAAATAGAAATGTTTTTGACTATTAAACTGTGTACTCTTGCTAAACTGAATTATTTGAAATAGAACTGATTATTTGTACAAAAATGGATTTGGCATTAAATAAGCTACAAAGGTTGATATGCCATAAAATCCAACCAACCAACCAACCAACCAAAAAAGATTTGGCATTATATAACCTATAATGTTTGATTTGCCATAAACCCAAACAAACCAAAAAAAAAAAAAAATACAAAACCTGTGTGCCATATCTGAGTAAAGCTAGGCAAATAGCTATAAAAAGTGGCAGGGACTAACGACCAAGTCACTCTAAAAGCACCGGTTACCACTAAATCACTGACTTTAAGCAACGATGAACGTGTTCGCTATTTAGATGGGTGACCACTTAAGCAACTCCATCTTCTATAACCGACCTATGTACCATATCTGGGTAAAAACTAGTTTAGTTTGGATTTTATGGCATATCAACCTATTTAACCAATTTAATGCTAAATCCATTTTTATTCAAATGAACAATTTTATTTCAAACAACTCAGTTTAGACTATGTGCACAATTTTATTGTCAACATTTCTATTTCAAGCTATTCACTTTGTTCAAACAGTTCTAATTAAACTATTCAGTTTAGTATAAGTATAGTTTTTGTTTACACAAAGTTAGACGTCAAAATACTTCTTTTTCAAACAATTCAGTTTAGCGTAGGTATAGTTTCAATCTCGAAAACAGTTCTACCTGAAACAATCCAGTTTATCATACAAAACAGCTCAATTTCAAGCAATTTAGTTTAGCAAAAGTACGCTGTTTAGTTCTATTTGACCCATAGATAGGGCCCTATCAGGTGCCAACATTCCGGGCCAGAGTGGACCTGTGAGCGATGGCTATAAAAGAGTATTCTGCATTCCTCAAAGCTCCAGCATTCCTGGAACCTCACCATTAAATTTTTTAGTGTCATATGCAGGACACTCAACGGAGGGAGGGGTCTTACCCATCAGCAAAGATGCAGTCGGTGTATTCTACAGCCCCAACCGACTGGGCAAGTCACTCTGAAAGCACCGGTTCCAAGTAGATCAGTGAAGATAAGCAGCTATGAGTGTGTTCTTTATTTAGATCGGTGACTACTTAAGCAAAAACGAGAATCTATATTTAACCAACACTCCGCCACAGTCGGGATATGACACAAGAGTAATTTTTAAGTGGTATAAAGCTGGGTGTAATAGACTGGTCGCCAAACCAAGGCGAAAGAACACTGCCTGCCCTAATATTTTCCGATAGTTGCGGAGAGAACAGACGGATCATGTCTCTCCCACGGGCATTGGCGCGAAGTGAATGCAAACAACCGAATCTAGGATTTGAACGTTGGTCATCGATACTAATTCCTACACCAATAACCGTTACGCTAAGCGCGCTTCCACTCCTGTATATCGGAGACACAATTTAAAATTCCGAGAAAAAAATGGAGATAAGATATTAAATAAATAAACATAGAAGAAATAATATAAAAACAAAAATGTTTCGATTTTCGTATGTTGTAGCATGCAAGTCGACCTGCTATATAAGTTCAAGGTGAGACCCAAACCTGCAATATTGGTCAACTCCCAAATATACAATAGACGAATGAAACGTTCCGATTAGTATTTATAAACAGCGCATCAACTATAGGAAACAGAGTGTGCTATATGTACTTACTCAACCCCTCTGCACCAGCCAGATTTGACACAAGGTCAAGTGGAGTTTTATTATAAGTTTGAATTCGGAGTTTTCCTTGTCCTATACTGGTTGCCATACCAACGTTAAATAACCCACTCTGTCCCACTATTTACCAATAGCTGAATACTTTAATTAATACCTTTCCGAAGGTTATTAGCGCTAAGTGAAATGCAAACATCCTCGTCCAGGGTTCAAAGTATAGTCGTCGAGTCCGACTAAAACAATTGCACCACAAGCGCCTCAGTAAACGGTGGGTGGCAGAGTGTTCATATTATACTTAATTTGCAGTAAAATGTTATTATCTTAAATCGATCTCTGTTTTAATTTGTTAAATATGTTCATCAAACACGGGTTTGATTTTGAAAATGTTCGTGACAGTCAGCTGGAGTTACAGTAAGTAGAATATAACGACTGTTTAAAGTACTATTCCACTGGTTGAATTCTTCTGTGATAAAGGGTTGGATTTTATCTTTGTCGCATAAATCGGTCCCTAGTTTCGTCGACATTTTTTTTCAGGCTCAAAAAAATTCGACATGTACGCCGCAACCTTTAAAAGGCAGTTGTCCGCCTTCTCTTATTGCATTTCTTACGGAAAGTGCAGTGGGTGATCACAGATAATACGGAGTCGGTTAATATGTGTCATAGATATAATAGGAAAAGAATAATAACAAACAAAAGAGCGCGCATTAAATCATCTGCAGTTTTGTTGTTCAACAAAAGCGCGAAATTAGGAGCCCTTTATAACTTCCCTTCTTATCAGCAAGTTCAATCCGCCCCTTTATCAACCTGTTTAAGCAGAATAAAAAAATTAGGGGTGCTTTTGTGTAGATGTCTATTCTTGGAGCTTTCAGGAAAACCTTGGAAAGCAGTATGATTCTGATTATTCTACACGAGTAAAATTCAGCGATAGAAAGATTCATTGAAACAAGTGGATGCTTGAACTGGTGGCATTTGGACCTTGCCTGATTAAAACTCTTCTAAACAAAACAAACTGATTTAAGAAACCAATACACAACGCTAATGTCTGCTATATGTCTTATGCTTGTTAGATGTTAAAAATTTGTGAGACTACCAGTTAAAAATGATGATAGATATTTAAGATACATTGATTAAACTATATCTTCCTACATCAGGAGGTGCCCGTGATGTAATCGTTATTGTCGTAGGAAATGGACACGGCGACACGAGTTCAAATCCTGGACGAGACTGATTGCATTTCACATAGCACTAATACCCCTGGGAAGGTATGAATCCAATTATTCTCCCTCCAGCTATGGGTAAATAGTAGGGCAGACTAGGTTCTTCAGCCTTGGTGAGGCAACTAGTCTAGGAGAAGGAAAACTCTTACTTCAAACCTGTTAAACTCCGCTTAAAATTGACCTTGTGTCATATCGTGCCCGAGTGGATGGGTTGGGTAAATAGGATATCTTCCTACATCTCTCTCTCTCTGTCTCTCTCTCCCCAAGAATGCTGCGTGCCATTTTGATCAAATTCTGGAAGCAGTACACAACATCATTACAGCCACTTACCTCCCACCTTACAAACCCTTCAAGTAAGATATGCTAACCACTGCTGGAGAAGCAGAGACGAACTCATAAGCAGTGTTCTCATGTGGACTCCTACTTATGGACACACCAGTGTTGGTTGACTAGCAAAAACATTCATCAGCTATGTACAAACACTGAATACTTGGAAGAGCACCTGCTAATACGCGAGAGAGAGAGAGAGAGAGAGAGAGAGTGAAAGTGAAGGGAATTCGTACTTTTAGCGGGAATCGATCGATCGATTGATCGATAGATAGATAAACAAAAGTGAATTGACAAATAAGTGTATTTCTGTAGTCATCGTCCGGAGAAATTGGTAACGTAGAAATATTCCTATTCGTCTGATTATCTCTCTCTCTCTCTCTCTCTCTCTCTCTCTCTGTATATATATATATATATATCACTCTATGAGAGTTTTTCACACCAGTCTAAAGATATGAATCAGTAGCAGTCTAAGAATATGACAAAATAGCAGTCAAAAATATGACTGTATAGCAGTCTAAAAATATGAATTTTTAGCAATCTAAAAATATGAATATGTTGCAGTCTGAAAATAGTAGAAATTTCTTCTCTTTTTAATAGCGGTTGAAAATTCCACGATGAAAGTCGGACTGAGAT
Organism: Sepioteuthis lessoniana; assembly: GCA_963585895.1. NCBI lineage: Eukaryota > Metazoa > Mollusca > Cephalopoda > Myopsida > Loliginidae > Sepioteuthis > Sepioteuthis lessoniana. Next base: position 143,697 of record CAUZXS010001084.1, on the reverse strand, counting down.
GCGAAATACCAATTTATAGAGTGGTTATAATTTTTTTTTTTTTTTTTTCGTTACCCGGACAGCAATGACGATCGACTGCCTTTGAGTCCCGCCCGGAAGTAAACGCCATCATAGTCTGCTTGAGATTTAAAAATTATTTTCTAATTGAAAGCTTGCTCTATCTAACGGTGCAATTGTGTTTCGTCTATTCATTTATTTATAGTCGTTTCGATGGATATAAATAGGTTTTAATTTCAGGAAGCGACTAATATAATTATTCACATCCATCCCTGCGTGTTAGAATAACATTGAGTACAGATTTAGAGTCAGTTTTGTCAAGTACAGAGTGGGTAGCAGAAAAAAAAAGTTTCTTGTCTGGTGTAATCACCAGACATCAGATGAAAAAATGCCGACAAATGAAATCAAAATAAAATTACGACTACGTTCAATAAGGGTGCGAATTGTTTCCTTAGGAAGACAACTTTTCTATTGTAAAAAAATACCATTTGTTTGCCTGTAAATAAAACGCAAACAGAAAAAGAAACTAAAAAAGAAAAATTAGAAACAAACGAAAAAAAAAAAAAGAATAAAAGTAAGATGCAACGAGAAAGAAACGTTGAATAGAAAAAGAAAAACACGTATTCTTGAAAAAAAACGAAAATGACTGTAGAAAAATAAGAAGATAGGCCAAAAGACACAAGAAAGAAAGAAAGAAAGAAAGAAAGAAAGAAAGAAAGAAAGAAGCAAATATATGAACGACTAAGAATCTAACTAAGAAAGAATATTTGTATAGCAGAGAAGAAAAGAACAAGAATTAAAAAGAAAAAAAGAAAGAAAGAAAGAAAGAAAGAATGAAGGAAGGAATTTCCCTAAAGCAGCTAGAATAAAAGAATCTCTGTAAAGGGTCGAGAAAAATACAAGAAAGAAAGAAAGAAAGAAAGAAAGAAAGAAAATGAGCGTTCAGACACGGCGACAAACAACACTCAATTCCCCATCGCATTTATATATTCTTTAGTGTGTTCATTATTCCTGTAATTCAAAGATGGCGATATGAGGGATGTCAAAGAAAATAGGACGCGTTCTTTCATCTCGGCTTCAATGAAATAATAAATCCTAATTATCTTTGAGGCCTAAACAAACAGAGAGAAATTCACATGAATAAAAATAAAACATACTAACTGATAATCACGCACCAACAGATCAGGATATAATCACATATTTCTTTGTACATTTTGTTTTTACTCTCATGAATTTTCATATATTTGAGATGATCATATCTCAAACCGATACCCATTAATGTTCAGAAATTGTTTTGTTTCAAGGTCATCTACATTACGTTTTATTTACACGGATTGGCCCCTTATGCGCTGAAAAAAAAATTAAATGCTACTTATTAACCTCCTGAATTTTCTGGGGGGGGTCTTGTTGGTTGATTGTTTGTTTTAAAGGTTCCTTATTCACCGGTCTCCTTGTTATGACACTGAACTGTATCAGATGGTAAGGTTTCTTTCCTGGAACTCTCAAAATTCTTGAGTCACCCTTTTTTGCCATTATCCCCGGTCTATTCTGGTCAGTAATGGCAATATTTCTCAGGGTCTATCGATGGCTCAAATAAATCTGAAAATCATTCGCACTAAATGAGAATCAATGAATCTATATAATGTTGAGTAAATTATATGCGGTAAAAATAGTTACTTGAAGCTCTATTTAATTAAAGCATATGTATTCCGTCTTGTGTACGTTGACATAAAGACATATGTCTGCAGCTGCTCGTTCCAGACTATATAGCAGGGTTTCGGCTTAGGCGGGTGTATTTGCATAGTCCGTATCTGTAATTATTTGTGCGGAGTATCTTCTGCTTACCGACATCAACACGCGACTAGCAAAGGCATGAACAGCCATCGATTGTCTATCGGTCATATGGAAGTCAGACCTGACCGATAAAATGAAACTCTGACTAAATGTATGGAGAAAAGGCATGACAGTAACTACACAATAATGCTGAGAGCAATATTGAACAAGTCCTGGAAGCAGCACCCCACAAAGCCACTTACCACCCATCACGAAAACTATCCAAGTTAGAAGAAGCAGACATGCAGGACACTGCTGGAGAAGTAAGGATGAACTCATAAGCGACATACTCTTGTGGACCCCTTCACATGGACGAGCAAAAACAGGATGACCAGTTAGAACCTATATACAACAGCTCTGTGCCTATGCTGGATGTAGTCTTGAAGACCTACCGGAAGTGATGGACGATAGAGAAGGGTGGCGGGAGAGGGTAAGGAAGACCCGTGCTGATGGCGTGACATGATGATGATGATGATGAAGCTCTATTTATTCGCAAATGAGTAATTATAATCCATAAAATTGCTTGTAAATTATTTGTATGAAGAACAGTCACCTGAAGCTATAATTGTTTTTGCAAATGAGTACACCATCAAAATAAAGACAATTTTCATGCTGACTTCGGTCTACTTTCTGTAAACTATCTGGCAACATATGTATCATTGAAGTAAATTTTAACTTAAGGTAAATTTCTTTCCATCATTCATATTCTCATTTATACGAATATTTTATTTGTAAACAAATTATTAAAAAAAAAGTAAAGTTGGCGACTGTAGTCGAGGTTTACCCGAAAGCTCCCTTTTCAGTAGCTACAACACCGAGGTGTAGGGGAGGGCGCTAGTCCTTTCCCTGGATTGCTCCACTTTACCCTTGATCCGTACCTTATAATGCTGAGTGTTAAACAAGGAGGTATCAAGTACCATTTTTAAAGTCTTTGGTATGACTCGACCTGGGATTGAACCCCGGTCTCCCGGACCATTGGCGAACACTCTACCCATTAGACCAATGAGTACCCCAATTGAATTTCAAAGTAAAACATTTTTAATTTGATGTGATAATGTCAACAATTCTTTAGAAAAGATAAATCCTGAAAATCTTAGAAATATTAAGTGTAAAATCCTTGCATACTTAGCTTAATCGGCTGGGGCTGTTGTGTACGCCAACTGTACCTCTGTAGAGGAGTAAGACCTTCCCTCAATGAATATCCGGGATATGACATTAAACCATCTAATGATGAGGCTTCAGGTTTGGAGCTCTTGGGAATGGAGAATTCCAATTAAGAACCGGGCCTTTGGCTTAACGGATAAAGTGTTTGCCTATGGTTCGGAAGAAAGGGGTTCAATCCCAGGTCGAGTCATACCAATGACTCAAAAAATGGTACTTGAAGCTGCCTTGCTTAACACTCAGCATTCTGAGGTACAGATCAAGGGTAAAGTGGAATAACCCAGGGAATGGAGTAGCGTCCTCCCTTATACCTTGGTGTAGTAGCTATTGAAAAGGATCGCCATCGACAACGGTCGCCAATTTTTCTTACTTTTACGCTATGACCCCTAGTATGACACAATAGGTAGCATTCGTTTCCGTTTGTGTTGGCGCCGGTCAGAGAATCTCTTTGTCTGTTTTGGCGCTAAACCCAAACATTGGGCTTAAGAGCAAGATCTCCCGCGAGACGGAAAGAGAGGAGGGAAAGAAGGTCCCAGAGAAGACAGAGAGAGAGAGAGAGAGAGAGAGCAGTTCACAAAGCAGGGCAGAAGAGACCAGTCGGCTTGAGATAGCTGTCCAGAGAATGACACAGTCAGCAGAAGGAGGCAATGAGAAGACGGAGGTAGGGTAGAGAAGAGAATCAACAGAAGTCAGAAAGGCGACTGCTAAGACCTGTTGACCTACAGAGGCCGGCTTAACCAACGTGAGATGTCAGCATTGCTAGTGACATGTGAGAATTTCAAAACACCCTATAATTTGACATGTGCACCATCTAACATTGTCATATGACTTACACTTCAATTCAAAGTACATAGCCAACATCAATAGGTCAATTTTAACCATTTAACTGTGTGCAAACAATTGATTGATTTTGAATTGTATTGATTGTGTTACATATCAATACTTAAAACCATTTAATGATATGCAAATAAAACTATAAGTATAAGATAGCAATACTTGAAAATTTAACATATGCATATTTGTCTCTAATATCTCTGACCGCGACAACTAAGCACTATGACTGGGCCCTACTTATCAACAGAGATATTAGAGACAAATATGCATTAGAATTAAGAAACAGATTCGAAGCACTACAAGAGAAGACAGAAGATCCTACACCAAATGACGAATATGAAAATTTTGTTGAAGCACACCTTGAGGCGGCATCAAAGTGTATTCCAACAAAACCTAGAACTAAATATAGAGTCCCTTGGGAAAAGTTATCGGTTAGAGAAAAACGTGCACTCGTGAAAACTGCCTCCAAAACCCTATCGGAAGAACCCAACAAACACAAATGCCCGAAATTCGACGATATACTGCTCCGGCAATGCAACGCAGTCTATAGTCAAAATAAGATAGAAAGATGGATGAAGGGATGCATCCTTCCTTTCCCTAAAAAAGACGACCTTGGACTAGCCAAGAACTACCGAGGGATAACACTTACATCCATAGCAGCCAAAATCTACAATGTCCTACTACGAAACCGCATAGAACCCAAAATAGACAACATCCTTAGAAAAAACCAAAATGGATTCCGGAGAAATAGATCCACAACCTCACAAATACTGACCATCCGTAGAATCCTTGCAGGCGTTCGGGCAAAAAACCTTCAGGCGACATTACTATTTGTCGACTTTACCAAGGCCTTCGATTCCATCCACAGAGGGAAGATGGAACAAATCCTACTAGCATACGGCCTACCAAAAGAAACCGTTGCAGCAATAATGATTCTCTACAGAAATACCAAAGTGAAAGTACGTTCACCAGATGGAGACACGGAATACTTCGACATTGTTGCAGGAGTATTACAAGGAGACACGCTAGCCCCGTACCTCTTTATCATCTGTCTAGACTACGTGCTTAGAACTTCGATCGACAAAATCAGAGAAAATGGCTTCGAGCTGACTAAGAGAAGAAGCAAAAGATACCCCGCAAAAACAATCACGGACGCCGACTACGCGGATGACTTGGCGTTACTGGTGAATACGTCTAATCAAGCAGAGACATTACTGCATAGTTTGGAACGAGCCGCAGCTGGCATTGACCTCCATGTCAATGCACACAAAACTGAATATATGTGTTCCAACCAAACGCGCAACATTGCCACACTAGACGGAGCCTCTCTGAAACTAGTAGACAAATTCACCTACCTAGGAAGTAGCGTCTCATCAACCGAAAAAGACATCGACACACGACTGACGAAAGCATGGACGGCTATCGATAGGCTCTCGATCATATGGAAATCAGACCTAACCGATAAAATGAAACGCAGTTTCTTCCAGGCAGCGGTCGTATCGATACTGCTATATGGATGCACTACATGGACGCTAACTAAACGGCTGGAGAAGAAACTAGACGAAAATTACACAAGAATGTTGAGAGCAATATTGAACAAGTCCTGGCGACAACACCCCACGAGACACCAACTATACGGACACTTGCCTCCCATCACGAAAACTATGCAAGTTAGACGAATCAGACACGCAGGACACAGCTGGAGAAGCAAGGACGAGCTCATAAGTGATGTACTCCTATGGACCCCCACATATGGCCGTGCAAAAGCAGGATGACCAGCTCGAACTTACATACAGCAACTATGTGAGGACACAGGATGTAACCCAGAAGACCTGCCGGAGGCGATGAATGATGGGGAGAAGTGGCGGGAGAGGGTCAGGGATATCCGTGCAGGCGGCACGACATGATGATGATGATGAAGTAAAGGATTTAAACTAAACAGAATTGATAGTGTTTAATAGGAACACTTGAAACCATTTAACTTGATTATATATATATATATATATATATGTGTGTGTGTGTGTGTGTGTATAAAAAGATAACGGCAACAGTGAAAGGTTTGCTAGAAAAAGTGCACAACGCCATGAGAACAGAGCTGACATGCAACCCAGAAAAATATCAAATTATGAATACTAGAAGTACCGTAACTTTAAGTTCTATGTTATATGTAAAATCAGACAATGGAAGAATGAGAAAAGTGGCTAATAAACCGTAATTATATTGTGGTATAACGTATTAAGGTGGAACCACATCTGACATGCACACATGGACAAAAGCTCACAAACACACACACACACACACACACACACACACACACATATATATATATATATCTTCTTAACTACCTGATAAATGTTGTTATAAACTTCATGAAACCTTAGGTTGCAGAATAATATTTTCCATGGATTAAATATATATATAATATATATTTATCATTATTATATATATATATATATATATAAAGAGAGACTGACTGCATTTCACATAGCACTAATACCCTTGGGAAAGTTATGAATCCAATTATTCTCCCTCCAGCTATGGGTAAATAGTAGTACACACTAGGTTCTTCAGCTTTGGTTAGGCAACTAGTCTAGGAGAAGGAAAACTCTGAATTAAAACCTGTTAAACTCCGCTTAAAAATTGACCATGTGTCATATCCTGCCCGAGCGGAGGGGTTGGTAAATAGGATAAAGAGAGAGAGAGAGAGAGAGAGAGAGAGAGAGAGCTGTCCAAATAGAACCGAATAAATATAGAATAAGTCATGTGATAAATGAGCCATGAGAAATCTATCAAGATTTTAAAATCTTTCTTCTTTTGTGTGTCGAGAAGAAACATTAGGAATCCTAAAGGTTGAAAACAAATTGATGGACGAAAGAAGCAAATGGATATCAAATTTTAGATGTATTAATAAATTTCTCAAATAAGAATTTCATTGTGAAACCATTTCAGTGAAACAGATTTCACAAGCCTTTTGATTGGTTGGTCTCTTCGTTTAATGGCATATCAACCTTCGGGGTTTATCTAATACCAAGCTATCCTAGCAGAAGGACAACAGTGATACTATTGTGAAAAAATCAACTGATTTCCACGGAGAAAAAAATGTTAATATTTGTATACAAATAGGCTCGAAAAAGCTGGGGTTTTTTTTGTTGAAAAAGTGATTTTTCTTTCTGCATTTTTATATTTATTGACCAATCGGCACTTTCCTGCTCTTGTACCATAGCCGTGATACGGCCACGTGTGAAATGGACATATAATGTTCATATATATATAACACAGAACATAGGGATCTCGAAATTCAAAAAACACTTACGACTTCTTTGTTCAGGTACGAAACTTTTTATTACCTAAGGAGAGAGAGGCACAATCTTTCTATTCTGGCTTTTTCATCTGCCCCCGTCTCGTGCGACATCTGCCCAAGGCCTCCGCGAGCAAGCGAAAGTCAACCGTCTCGTTCGGTGTCCAGTTCTCAACTCTACATACTTTCTTCAAATTCCCAAAATCCTCCGCGCGCTTCCCGTGCGTGACGTCACCCGCACTCTGTAACCCTGTTTCCCATCTGGGCTATTGTGACATCTCTGAGTGACACGTCCGCTCCGCCCGCCCGTGCCCCTGCGTGAACACCTGCGTTAATGTTGCACCAAAGTAATCCATGCACTGAGCCGAGAGGTTCTCAGCCTAACTAAACCCAAAGAAAATCCCTCGACCATTATATTACACTCTTTTTTTAAAAAGAAATTGAGATTTCACAGACGACAATATTTGACTTGCCGGGCAAAATTTGAAGGATCAAAGTGAAAGATAATTTATAAAAATATTTTCTCTCCTAGATTATCATAATTACTGTTTTAACTAATTAGATTAATAAATACCACTTTAAATCTGATTTCAAGTCAACTTCATTCTTATAAATAAACAATGAATTAGATAAAATCTTCAGTACATTTTCACGTGGTCTCCCACTGAGGGGAGAGAGATAAGGAATTTCTACTATCCCTCGTGTTTGAATTAGTAGGCCTTCAAAGGCTGACTGCTAAAAAGAGAAATAGTAATGTAAGTCAACTTCGGCCGGCCTGTCCGTGAAAGTAAAGAATGTGGGTCAGGGTGAAAGCCAACAGATGTTTGTACTCTGTGACCAGGGAAAGGAAGAAGATAGAAGCGAAATGATTGGCTAGAACCCTAAAACGGAAGTGGCAACTTCTTTCCGTCAGCGGAAATAGGGTAAAAGAAAATCAGTTTGGGAACAGAGGTCGTCGTGAACAGATGGGGGCGAATCTCGTGCCAAACTCCAGGTAAAGAAAGCGGAAAGAATCTTGAACAAGGAGAGGAACTTAATGCCTTCAAGCCAGAGCAATATGCATAAATAAATTCCGTCAACCCGTAAAAGAGAAAATACTCTCCGAAGGAGCCCATCAAAAAGATAAGTAAACATTAAGACTGTTTCTCCCTACATCCAATTATATACTCTCTCTCTCTCTCTCTCTCTCTCTCTCTCTCACACACACACACACACTCAGTTTAAAGAAAGACTAAAGAAAAGAAGAAAAGGAAGAAAGAAATTTATCGTCATATATTATTCGCTGATAATATAGCCAACAAGTTCAATATGTGTATCCGCGTGGGTAGTAAAAAGATTGATATATTTTAATGTTCCCGCGTGTTGAAGTTGTTCATTTATGTCGTCTACTATCAAGTTGCTATTTCATGTTTCTTTTTCAGCTTCTTTCGCCTTATGTTACTCTCGCCTAAGTTGTCCTATATTTTCCTCTAAAAATATTATACGGGAAACCAGAGCTGTCGACTACTATAATTAATATTATTACATCTAAACCTAGAGGTCCATATCTTCCATTGTTCTAGGGGTAGGAGGAGCTAGTGGCCTTGGTGGGAGGGTGTGTGTGTGTGTAGTGTGAAATTTGGAAACCCCTTGCCAACGGCGGTCAGTCTAGCCCTAAATTAAACCCCACATAATATGCCAGTTCCTATATGCCCGAGAAAGGACTCTAAACAAGGACTTATTCTACGAGGGATCAAGTGCCAGACCACCCGTCTTCAAACGTGCGAAAAAAATACACTTCCTGTTTGGTGATAACAATATTTAAATGCACCAGTTCCCATACGCTTTTAAATGGTTGCTCATCCGGGGATCTTTTTATTTTAATTTGCCGTCACAACATTTATAGATCCATTCTGTAAATCTACACCAAACTTTCGACTTTATTTCTATAAAGCGAAAATCGAACATTCTGTTCCTTCAAGTATTGCATTTCATTTCAATTTCGCTTAATTATTCCATATTGAATAAAAATATTGTTTATTTAGACATGGACATGTGATTACCTTAAATCTCCAAGACTAGAGCTTTACCATCAGATAGTCCATAGTCATACCCAAGACACCCAACGAGTGTCCTCGGTATGAGATGCAGTCGACGTTTTCTACAGTGCCAGCCGTCCGAGCTGCAAACAGATTTTCTTTAATATCATGAAAATATTTCTGTAATATCGTGTAAATAAACGCTTTAAGATGATACATCTTTTTCCCGTTGAAAACGTAAGTCCGATGTTGTGAATGAACGTAATTTCATGTCCGGCGGTCATTAGAACCAGCTTCAAGTGGCTTTAAACAAACTAGTCGATTACACAGTGAACACAGTAACCTTTCTCAGAGAAGCTATATATATATATATATATATATATATATATGTGTGTATGTATGTATCTTTAAGAAATAACAAAAGAAACGGTCACATTAGGATTATAAATTTATTTCCATCTTGTTATAGGTTTTGATATAAATTAAAAACACCAAAAATAACAGGACTTCTTAAGATCTAATGGGTAAATTAATTCAGAATAGACACGGGAAAGAAGGATTTATATCAAAACCCATACTATATATATATATATATATATATATTCACAAGTCCTAATGACCCATTACATTGTTACTGTTCTCGTCCATGGTACTGCAAAAGATGAATAACAATGATTAATTAAGTTGTGGCAGACTTAGATCCAAAAGCACTAAATTACATCCATTTAGACGAAGCAATTGTATTTCAAGTCTAGGATCTTTAGTCTAGTATATATATATATATAATGTTATTTATCTACATCTAAACAATTAGAAATAAGTAGCTCGGTTTTATTACTTCATGAAATGCATGGTCTGTCAATTTGCATATAGTATTATACGAAATTCAACAAAGAAAAAACAACGGCGAATAAAAGTCATAAAAGTTCAAAGATGTCTGAACTGATTTACAAAACAGAATAATGATGCACTTTCTTATGTTACCTTCTGAAACATTAAGTCAAACCTTCGGAACGAATTAAGCTCCGGTCTATAGTTCCGAAAATATTTATACATTAATATCTTATAAAGAGAAATCGGTGTAGCAAATATAGTTGTTTTTCTTCAAATATTTTCTTTATACATTTTTGTATGCGCACAGAAAGATATAAGACAAAAATAATGTGATTTTTATTATATATATATATATATATATATATATGAAATGTAAAAATATAATATAATATAATACAATATAATATATTTCTCCACTGGATTTTCATGCCTTCTTCCTTCTCTATAAACAAAGTAAATATTAACTTTCTACTCCCTGAATATGCTTTATTTAGTTTGGTTTTATAGCATATCAACCAATATAGGCTATTTGATGCTAAATCCTGTTGTAATATAATAGCCGAGAGATTTCGTTTTATGCCTTTGGGTTTAGTTAGGCTGAGAACCTTTCGGCTCAGTGCATGGGTAAGCTTGGTACAACATGAACGCAGGTGTTCACGTGCATGTGCGGGGCGAACGTGTCATTCAGAGATGTCAAAATAAAAATCCCAGATAGGGGGATGTGAATGATGTCATGCACCGGAAGCGCGCGGAGGATTTTGAGAGATTTGAAAAAGTCAGTTACTTGAGCTGAGAACTAGACACCGAACGAGAAGGTTCGACTTTCGGGGCTCACAGAGGCCAGACGAATTTGTGCGCTACGGGCACGTCACAAGATGGTGGGGCAGATGAAATGCTAGAATAGAAAAGAATGTGTATCTCTCTCCTTCTGTCGAAGAACCTTTAAACTCAAAGGTAATAAAAAGTTTCGTACCTGAACTAAGAAGTCGAAACGTGTTTTTCGTGTTTCGGGATTCCTATGTTTCTATGTATATATGTTATGAACGATCTATGTACATTTCACGTAGCCATATCATGGCTATGTAACACTGTTTATACATATATATTAAATAGATATAATTTATTAACACATTTTGTTGATAAAATTTTTAAAAGTCTGAGCCCATATTTTTGCAAACAATTAAATGGGTGTCTTTAATTGGAATCATTTTGAAATGAGGCTTTTAATCTGAGAATTAATTTTTATTTATTGCGGACTTTTCCGGACCCGACTCTGGAAGACCAGATAAGGATTTATAAGACCAAAAAATCCATCCTTGATCGCCATTCGGGGCCCGTGGCGCAGCGGATAGAGGCGTTGAGTCTCTACGGTTCCAGGTGAGCATTGTCAGAAGATAGCGGTTTCAAATCCTACCCAAGCCGGCCAGAGGTTTACTTGGTCAATAACGTGGTGCGATAGGCAACAACTATGGAAGGAAGTAATTACTGGGGATACGGTTACAAGACTCAGCATTCCTATCCTATCACCTGAAGAAGGCCAGAGGTGAAATTTGGCCGAAACGTAGTGAAAGAAGAAACAACACAAAAACTACCAAGATGAGGGGGAAAAGTCCGCAATAAATAAAGATTAATTCTCAAATTAAATGGGTTTAAGTATTGCTATGTCCCATTTATTTGCACGTATTTAGATAGATAAACACGATATTTAAGAGATTAGTTTGTCGGAAATTTCATTTTTAAATGAGTTAATACTAATTTCTTTCCACACTAATATTGTTATTTTTTCTATACAATAAAATGCTTTCAATTATTGCTAACACCAACTATTCTGTTCAGCATTACTCATTTGTTTGCACACAGTTAAAGGTTGATCAGTCGGTTGGGGCTGTAGAATACACCGACTGCAACTCTGCAAAGGGGTAAGACCCCCCCCAATGTGTGTCCTGATTATGACATTAAACAATCTGATGTTGAGGTTCCAGTGATGATGGAGCTTTGGGGAATACGGAGCACCCCTTCACTGCCATTGCTCCCAGGTACATTCTGATCCGGAATGGTAGCACCTGATATCTATTGGTTAAATTGAACTAACCGCATACTTATGATAAACTGAATTGTTTGAATTAGAACTGTTTGACTAAACTGAATAGCTTGAAATAGAAGTGTTTTGGCAATTAAACTGTGTACTTACATTAAAACTGCGTGGTTATGCTAAACTGAATTGTTTGAAATGGAATTGTTTTTGACATTGAAACTTTATTTACACTAAACTGAATTGTTATATATAGAACTGTTTTGACATTTAACTGTGTGTAAACAAAATATGGGCTTATACTAAACTGAATTAGCTGAATTAGAACTGCTTGAATAAACTGAATGGCTTGAAATAGAAATGTTTTTTGACAATTAAGCTGAGTACTCATGCTAAACTGAATTGTTGAAATAGAACTGATTATGAGCATAAAAATAAATTTGGCGTTAAATAACCTACAAAGGTTGATATGCCATAAAACCCAACCAACCAACCAACAGTTAAGAGTCAAACAATTAGATTTCAAACAATTCAGTTTAATCAATAGATCATTTGTTTTCACTCAGTTTAAATATCAAACAGTTTTATTTGACTCATAAACAGGACCAAATCAGGTGCTACCACTCCGGGTTAAGGTGGAACCATGATCTATGCTAATGAAAAAGGTAATCCACATTCCCTTAAGCTCCAACATTACTGAAGCCTCACTACAAATCGTTTTTTTTTATGTCATATACAGGAAATTTATGGTTAAGGCATCTTACCCCTCTGCAAAGTTGCAGTCGGTGTATTCTTCAGCCGATTGGGACTTATGCCTTTTGAATTCGCAAGAAAAGATTGGTTTAGCTGAAATAAATAAAGAATGAGGTATAATCGTTAGTAGGTTAGTTTGAAGTATGTTGGGTTATTGCTTAGTAAGAACAAAGGGGAATGCAATTTTTTTTTTGGTGGTTAATTCGACAGATTATACTTAAAACACTGATTTAAAAAATAATAGGCTTAGATTTTTTATTCATTGTTTTTTGTTTTGTTTTTGTTCTGTTTCATTTGGAGGGGCGGGAAGTCAAAAAGAAATTATTCGAATGCAAAAGAGAGTACAAGACAAAGCATAACAAGGTGGGAAAGGTGATCCCCTGGGAATTGTGTAAGATATTAAAATTTCACTATGCTCATAAAAAGGTATATGCACAAAACAGATGTATATAAACAAATTCTCTGGGATTTTGAGATACAAACGAAACCTCCAATCTCGACTATGATAATCAAGCGAGGAGGATTTTAAAGAAAGGTTAGTCTTCTGAATTCGAGATACTACAAATATATTCACTGGTAGGTCGGAGATGATATACTCCATAGGAGCCTCTTATACGAGCTGAAATGTCAAACATTGAAAACCAAAATATCACGAACTCAGTACAATAAAACCAATGTTAACACAAGAAAAAAGAAACGATGAAGAGTTAATAAAAATAGTTACGATTGAAAGAAGACTATAGTACCATCCTTAAGGAATCCAGAATGAAAAAAAGTTTAGGTAGAAACAGAAAAGACAAATAGGTTATTAAAAAATATCCCAACAGACAACATCACCCAAGAAAATGATCCAATTCATGCAGGAGAAAAACAAATCAGTTAATAAATCTGTATCACCCCTAAGTATGGCCCAGTCAGCTGGGGCTGTAGAATACACCGACTGCAACTCTGCAGAGGGGTTAGACTCTCTACAAAGAGTGTCTTGGATATGACACTAAACAATCTGATGGTGAGGCTTCAGTAATGCTGGAGCTTTGGGGAATACGGAGTACTCCTTCATTGTTATGGCTCAAAGGTCCACCCTGCCCCGGAGTGGTAGCAACTGAAAGGCTCCTATCTATGGGTCAAAAACTAAAATGTAGACTTATGCTAAACAGACTTTTTTGTACAGGCATTTAAGATTCTCGTAGACTCTTGAAAATTCAGTATGTTATTGCTATACATCTTATGAGATGACTGGCCAAATTTTATGATTTCAGGTTCAAATGAACAGCTACAGCAGCAATTGGAATACACCTTACTAAAGCCTGATTGTCACATCTGCTAAATTTCGAAAATGGAATCTGAAAGTGAGGACACATTAGAAGAACGATATGTAATAAAATTCTGTTTTAAACTTGGAAAAAATGATGCCACAGAAACGTAGGGAATGCTTTAGACTGCTTTTGGACCATCTTGCATGAATCAAACATCAGTTTTGGAGTGGCATAAGAGATTCAAGGAAGGCAGGGAGTCTATGAGGGATGATGAGAGGTGTGGGAGGAGTAAGGAAGTCAATACACAAGAGTTAATTGGCCAAACGGTTAGGGTTAGGGTTAGGGTTACTATGTTGAGGTTTTAAGGGAATTCAGGATTTGCTATTCCAGCTGGTGAAAGTAAAAGAAAGCAAAAATATAATCAAATACTATGACCTTGCTAGAGAATTAAAAAAGTTGTGGAACGTGAGGGTGACCATTATATCAGTTGTAATTGGCGTGCTTGGAACACTCCGAAAAGATTTGGAGAAAAGACCGGAGGAAATTGAAATCAGAGGGAACATGAAGACTATAAATACCACAACATTAAGATCAGTTTGAATACCAAGTAAAATCCTGGAGACCTGAGGAGACTCGCTGTTAATCAGGCTCAAGGGAAAGACCACCAGCTAATGCTGATGACAAAAAATCTCTAGAAGTGTTATATTAATATGGTCTGGTTTGGTTTAGTTTTATGGCATATCAATCATTGTAGGTTATTTAATGCCAAATCTATTTTTATACATATTCATTAAATAGATGATTCTTAATCTCATTTTCTATTAAACGAGTCGGAGCTCATCATTTACATACAGTTAGATGGTTGCACTTATTTCCATCTAAGTAGCTCTATTTACTATTAATCGTTTGTTTCCACACAGTTAAATGGTTTCAAGTATAGCTACTTAACACTGACATTTTTCAATTAAACAGTCATGTGTTAAGGGATCAAACTGTTCGATTTCAAACAATTCAATTTAGCCTGTCAACAAAATTAAATCGTTCAAAATATTACTATGCATCCTTAACAATTTAATTAAAGATCAGTCATTTGATTAAACAATTAAGTCGACTGGGCTATCAATCATTTGTTTACATAGATAAATATAAAAGCGGTTCCATTTCAAACATTTCACTTTAGCATAGGTCACCAGTTTAAATGTCAAAAACAGTTCTATTTGAACCACATATAGGACCCTGTCAGGTACTATAACTCCCAGCCAGAGTGGACCTAGGAGTGATGACAATGAAGGGGTACTCTACATTCCCCAAATCTCCAGCATTATTGGAATCTTACTGTCTGATTGTTTAGTGTATATCAGGACACTCATTAGAGGAGTTTAAATTCTTCTGCATAGATGCAGTCGGTATATTTTACAGCCCCAGCTGACTGGGCAAAGATATATTAATAATAATAATAATAATACCAGACCTTGTAATAATGAAAAAAAATGAGAACTAGCCAAATTAAGGAATTTGCGGTCCCAGTTGACCACAGAGTAAAATTGAAAGAAAACGAAAAGAGAGATAAGTTCCTCGACCTTGCCAGAGAATTGAAAAAGCTGTGGAACATGAAAGTGACGGTGATACTAATGATAATTGGGGCTCTTGGTACAGTCACCAAAGGATTGATACAGGGACAAGTGGACTTGGAAATGAAGAGGACGAGAGGAGACAGTCCAAACTACTGTATTATTAAGATCAACAAGAATACTGAGGAGAGTCCTGGAGATTTTAAGAGACTTGCCATCACTCAAACTCCAGTGAGAAACCATCGGCTAACACTGTTAAGAAAAACTTGAAAAGTAGTAAATAATAATAATAATAATAATAATAATAATAATAATAATAATAATAATAATAATAAGAAGAAGAAGAAGAAGAAGAAGAAGAAGAAGAAGAAGAAGAAGAAGAAGAAGAAGAAGAAGAAGAAGAAGAAGAAGAAGAATAAGAAGAAGAAGAAGAAGAAGAAGAAGAAGAAGAATTGTCTGCTTACCACAGAGTGACAATAAAAGATAGCGGAAAGACGGACAAATACTTGGACCTTGCCAGAGAACTAAAAAAATCTGTGGAATAAGAGGGTGACGGTGATGCCAATTGCAGTTGGTGCACTCAGAATGATCCCCAAAGGCTTGGAAAAATGACTCCAGGAAATTTAAAAACAGAGGAAGAATCGAGACCGTCCAGATGACAACATTGCAAAGAACTACTTAAATACTGAGAAGAGTCCTGAAGACCTGAGGAATTGCGCGCTTTTGTCAAAGTTCAGTGAAAGACAACCCGCTGAAGCGGATGGGAAGAACTTGCAAGAAATGAAGATGAAGAAGAATAAGAACCTAAAGGAAAAAATTCCAGGTTATTGAAAGGGATCCTTGACAAGAGAAGCAAAAAAATATTTCCACTTTCCCGTTCGTACTTTCTACTTCTCTCATGGATGATTGTTGCAAGCCAATGATTTCTCTAGATGGCTTATATGCTGTTCATTCAGGCACGTTCATGACTAGTGATACTACTTATCTCCCCTTCTGCAGTGGAAAATCCCCAAAAGTTAAAGAAAACAAAATAAAAGTTTTCTATTCGTTATTTTTTTAACAGCCTATCGAATTCCCAGTTTTACCAATCGAAAAAACACGCTTACATTCTTCCAAATACGATTTTTTTCGTCATTACAGCTCAGCGGAAGTTATGAAGTGGCAGCTTATCAAGACGATAAAAATTTAAATAATCTAAATTTCTAAACCTCAAAAGAAATAAGATTAATAAGTTGTTCGTCTTACAAAAAAGTAATTGATAGTGAATCTAAACTTACTAATTAGATTTATAGGTGTTTCTTTAAGTTGTATGTGAATAATACTTAAAACGGATAATTATTACTTGAATAGCGCTAAAGATTTGTAAAAAGCGAAAAATGTTTAAATTAATATATCTCTAAAGTATCACTTACTTAGAATCTTAAAAAAAATTCTTTTCCATGAGACAGTTAATATATCAGCCAAAAAGTAGGTCCGTGGTCTGGTTTGGGCGTGATACGACGACAGTTACGTACACAAACGCACACACTTTAGCAAAATATCTATCAATCTATCTATCTATCTAGCTATCTATCTATCTCTCTGTGTTGCATAGCCGTGATACTTATACAACTATACACATATACATACAGAAACATGGTCAACACAATAATGACGAACGAACACACTTCTTTAGAAAAATATACCTCTCACTTTATTCGAAAGGATTGCGAAAGGGTTGCGAAAGGGTTATATGTGAGAGGTGAGTTGGAGACTGAACAAACTGCAACATATTGACCCCCAGTTCCTTTGTCTTTAGCAACACTTCTTTCTCGTTCTGCTGGGCTGCTCAATCGGGGGTCCTGAGGGCCCATAGGCCCCTGCGGGGTGCTGGTTCTCTCTACAGCATCTTATCTCCAACTCTGACTGACACCAACTAACTGAACCTGTCTGTGGTCCCGGGTTATATAATTGTTTGACACCCACCTGCTTCTTGTAGGTGTCACAGCTGCACCCAATTCAATCCGTCCACAGTCAAGGTTATACCCTGATATCTTCTTATTTGGCAGCTCGGTCGGGGGTCAATATGTTACATCTGTAGATAGATAGGTTAGTTTGGTTCGGTTTATTTTTATAGCATACCAACCATTGTAGGTTATTAAATGCCATATCCATTTTTATACATATAAACATTTCTATTTCAAAATTCAGTTTACCATAAGTAGAGTTTTTGTTTACACAAAGTTAAATGAAAAAACAGTTTTATTTTAAGCAATTCAGTTTAGCATAAGTACCCAGTTTAGTTCTACCTAACCCATTCATAGGACCTAATCAGGTGCTACCACTCTGGGTCAAAGTGAACCTGGGAGCGATAGCTATAAAGAGATACTCCGCATTTCCCAAAGCTCCTGCATTACTGGAGTCTCACCATCAGATTGTATAGTGTCATATCCAAGACACTCATTGTGGGGAGTATTAGTCCTTCTGCAGATATGCAGTCGGTGTATTCTGCTGCCCTAGCTGACTGTATCAAGATAGATAGATAGATAGATTATGCCAAATATATGTATATTCTTACGTACATACTTATATACGGTGATAGTGATAATGTAATTTGTTATATATATATATATATATATATATATATATATATATATATATGGATGTGTTCTTAGTGTAATGATTACTGTCGCAAGCGATGGATACGGTGATTCGATTTCAAAACCTGGACGGGGCTGGTTGTATTTCCACTCTTACTTGAATTGGCAGTACCTCTCAGGGTCCAGTCTATAACTTAAATAGGATTATTCAACCATTTACAATATTTGAAACCATTTAACTCTGAGCAAACCATTGATTAATATTAAAGAGAATTATTAGTGTTTGATAGGAATACTTGAAATAATCAACTGTGAGTAAACAAGTGATTATAATTAAATTTGATAGGTATATCTGATGAGTAGAATTACTAAAATATCAATACTTGAAATTATTCTCCCACCAGCTATGGATAAATCGTGGGGCAGACTATGTTTTTTAACTTTGGTGTGGCAACCAGTCTTGGAGAAGGAAAACTCTTGGTTAAAACCTGCTGAACTCCGCTTAAAAAATTGACTTTGGATGTCACCCTCATGCGAAGGGGTTGGGTATATATATATAGAAAGAGAGAGAAAGAGAGAGAGAGAGAGAGATTGATAGTGTGTATTCAATATCAGTGATAGTCCGCATGTACATCTTTCGCAGAGAGGGAGGCAATGGTGTTTGATGTCTACACTATTCTAACAAATATATATATATATATGTATATATATATATATATATATATATGTGCATCTATGTATGTATATATAAGTGTGTATAATCCGAGGAAAATAATTAGAAACCAATACTTATCTTTAAATTACATATAAGTTTTTTTTGTTTTTTTTTTACTTGGACTAAACTTCAACACACTGGGAACACGCCTCGATATTCACCAGTTTTTAAAAAGATAAATACCAACTTAATCTAAAGTAACAAATTCTTTAAAATAGAATAAAAAGAGCAAGACTAAAAAATTAGAATACAAAGAGATTTCCTGAGCAAATAAATAGTCTTTTTTTCGTTTCTTTTAGCCGGTAACGAGATAGAGAAGTCTATACAACACCCTAAACACTAATGCTTAAAAATTCATCTGAAAAAGTTTACAAAGACCTGAAATAAATTTATAATAGAAACACTAAATTGAAGTTTTTTTCGGCAAATTTATATAAAAATGATACACACACACACACACACATATATATATATATATATATATGTGTGTGAGTGTGTGTGAGAGAGAGAGAGGGTTCCAGACGTTGTGTAGTTGAGGAGATTCACATGTTATCAGCAACAGCAGCGCAGAGGAGTCCGTATTTACCTTAGTAAAACTATTTTCTTATCATTCATGTGTCTCTTGGCTAACTGGATGCGAATTTTCACTATCTAGAAATAACACTGTGCCCAGCAACTCAATCAGACCCTGCAAGAAGAAATAGTGCTCTATTACTATCTAAAACTATATTATGGAGATTAATAAAAGAAGAAGAAAAAGAAAACAAAAATTCAAAGGTGTTGCAGTTCCCAGAAGACCTCTGTGAGGATGAAGGAGCGGCGCGTGCCCCAAGAAAAAGATCTTGCGGGCTCCGAAGAGAAATTCCCTCTCATTTAGCAGTGACCACTTGGATTGCAAACAACTACTTCTCTCATGCTGCTGGTGAGGAAGTCCACGTGTCTGCTTGGTGGCACGCTAGATCCCTCTCCCTAGTAGCAGCATTTGCTACCAGACAACAGAGTAGACCTTCAAACTCATGACTTACCAAAATGACTCTCCTATTAGTAATCTTTTCTACTAACATGACTAACAAAAACAACAACCGGACATAAACAAAGACTTAAAAATAATCACCCCCCGAAAATCACAAATATATCTCAATGCCTCGTTTGGTGACCCAATCTGCTGTGACTGTAGAATACACCGACTGCATATCTGCAGTGGGGTAAGACTCCCCACAACGAGTGTCCTGCATATGCCACTATACAATCTGATGTTGATGTTCCAGTAATGCTGGAGTTTTGGGGAATGCGGAGTACACTTTTATTGCCATCGCTCCCAGATTTACTCTAGCCCGGAATGGTAGCATATGATAGGGTACTATCTATGGGTCAAATAGAAATAAACTGTGTACTAATGTTAAACTGAATTGCTTGAAATAGAACTGTTTATATGTATAAAAATCGATTAGGCATTAAATAACCTACAATGGTTGATATGCCATTAAACCAAATTAAACTAAACTAAGTCTTGTTTGAGAAACACGACTTCATCTATTAGTTCAAGAAAACATTTCGCAAAATAGCCGTTTTAAACCCTGAAATAAAGTTGAAATTTAAAAGGTATCTTCGTTTCTTTCCTTTCTTTCTTTCTTTCTTTCTTTCTTTCTTTCTTTCTTTCTTAATTCTCTTACAGCCTTCCACAGACAAAGAAGAAGCCAACAAGTTAGATGGGATAATAATAAGAAAACAATGAAGTCATAAACGGCAACAACCCACGAACTACAAATAAAATAATGTTATATAGTCATTTACACATATACATGTTCATGCATCACAACGACACAACATCAAAGACAGATGCATGAATAAACGACGCAGGAAGGAAGACGCAAGAAGACTTCTTTAACAATATTTTACCTCTCCGTTGTGTCTTTCTTGTTCTCCTGATGTTGGGGTCTACTCCATCGGGGCTTCCGAGGGCCCCCTCGGTCGGGTGTGGCCTTCCTTACCACATCTGGTCTCTACTGTCTGGAAGTCTGCTGGCAACTGCTCTGGGACCCAAACTCAACTGAGTTAAATAATAATTCAACGCCCACACGATCGCCTACTGGATCTTTGAAATCGGATGTTTAATCGTCATTAAGCGGAAATAACTGTCATGCAGTTCAGAGGTTACTCTCTTCCGGTGCATCACTGTTAGTGGCACAATGGGACCTTCACCTTGTCCCATATCATAAGCCTTAATCCGCCCACGCGATCTCTTTCGATTACTGGCCATTGGAATGTGTCACTTCCTTCCGGTGGATCACCTTGGAATAGTATTTTTGGGCCGGGTCGAAGGTCAAAATATAGCAATAAGAACCACCGAAAAATTCCGAAACCCCATAATGTGGACGTCGTGCTGAGTCCCCTTTATATCTTTTAGTTCATTTTTTCGTCCAGGGAAAAAGTTCTTCTCCTTTGAGAAAAAAACAAAACAAAGGATGTGGCTTGCAACCTGATTTTTGATCTTGTGTACAAGATTAAAACTGGAATATTTCCACGCGCCAGAAAGAAAATTCGAATTCTAAAATCTACCGTATATTCCATTTACGCCAGGCTAAAATATCAGGTTAACCCTGTTTCAAAATACTCCACCCAATTAAAAGCTTATATTTTATGTTCTCTGTAAAATAAGCGAAATTTCTTTTTCCTTTTTTTCTTGAACATTTTTTGTTTCACCATAGAATAGTTTCCATTTTTTTCTTCAGTGAAGATTTTATTTTGTTGAGAACACAAATATCACTCAAGCGTTAGCTAGAAAGGTTTTTCTCTTCTTTTTACTCAGCAAACAAAAAAGTTTATCTTTTCCAGAAAATCTTATCTTTGGAACTGCAACTAACAATTTTACAGTCGAAAGGCTTAAAATATCTTCCAAAAACTAGAAACAGTTCTTTCCCTTGTGTTTTTTCACTTACAATATTTACTCAAGTTTGCCTTTTTTTATATACAAATATTCACTTCCAACTGAACTCAGTATAATAAAGTTCACGGAATCTTGCCGGGACATTTCTAAAGTATAGCTTCCTGTTTATTTCCACGGGTCTACAACAGATACAAAGATCACAATAGCACTTTCGGAGAGAGCTAATTTTCTGATACAAAACACAATGTTCCACACAGCATAATTAATGGCTACACCCTTGCAAACTGATCTGGTAACACAAGCCAACAATAAAATTGCCCCATGAATAGTTATAAGTGATTTCAACAATTTTTGGGCGCTGATTTCGAAAATTTAATACATTTTTATCCAGTTCGTATCGTTTTTCGTGTGACGGAAATATTACATTTCTGGTAAAATCAGAGCTGTAATGAAATTAAGTTCTGGAGATGTCCATGGCAGTGTTTCTTCTGGATGTTGTAATGAAATGGAACAGAATGTCGTTGTCTGAATTTCAAAAGGAAAACCAAGAAAACTGTCTTTTGTTATGCAAGATTTTCTGTTTCTTTTTATTTTGATGATTCATTGGTTTTTGTAGGATTGAATATTTTTGTGTGGTTTAATAATATTTGAGATGTGGTGATGGATTTGGGTATTGCTGTAACATTTTCGGAGAATGAAAAATGTTATACACTTTATTTCAACCTGTCAACTGGAAAATCACTTTAAAATACTGTACGAGGTTTATTAAAATTCGAGAATTTGTTTAAGAATTTTCTGAAAATTCTTGTCAGATTTTACAACGTTTCTTTTATTTCAATAATGCTGCTTCCAACATTTTAGAGTTAGAGATACTTTTTGAATTGATTTTATTGAGTGAACCATGTAGGTGGGATATTTAATTTGTTTGTTTGTTTATTTGTTTGTTTTATCGTGTATGCTTTTTTGGCAAAAAAAAAAATACTGATTAAAAAGATTCTCAAAAAATTCTCAGCTTACATATGTAATTAACCATTTAATACTTACCAAAAGATTTCAAAAGTCTCCATTACCCATTGGCTGTGACGTTCAACTAAGCGAGTTCGAACCCTGGTTGCGCTATGATTTTCACTTTCGGACAAATCCCCTTAAGAAAGGCATGAACCTCGTTACCTCCCCCTACTCAAGCAATGGATTAGATAACACCACTGCTGTTCTTCTACAAGGATTGCTTTAGCATCAAATAACCCACGAAGATTAGAATGCTATTTAACAAAGAAACTAACAAACCAACCGCATCAAAAAAACACACACAGACATCACGTTGCCCAGTCGGCTGGGGCTGTAGAATATACTGACTGCACCTCTGCAGAGGGGTAAGACATCCCCACGAGTGTCCTGATAATGACACTAGACAATCTGATGGTGAAGTTCCAGTAATGCTGGGGCCTTGGGTAATACGGAGTACCCCTTCATTGCCATTGCTCCGAGTTCCACTCTAGTCCGGCGTGGTAACACCTGATACGACCCTATCTTTGGGTTAAATGGAACTAACGGCATACTTATACTAAACTGAATATCTTGAAATAGAAATATTTTTGACAATTGAACCGTGCTTACATTTGAACTGCGTGCTTGTGCTAAACTGAATTATTTAAAATAGAAGTGTTTTTTGACATTGAAACTGTATTTACACTAAACTGAATTGTTTAACATAGAACTCTTCTGACATGTAACTGTGTGTAAACAAAATCTGTACTTTACTAAAAAAATTAGCTGAATTAGAATTGCTTGACTAAACCGAATAGCTCGAAATAGAAATGTTTTTCATAATTAAACTGGACTTACTTTTAAACTGCGGGCTTATGCTAAATTGAATTGTTTGAAATTGAACTATTTTTGAAATTGAACTGTACTTACACTAAACTGAATTGTTATATATAACTGCTTGAATAGTTTGACATAGAAAAGTTTTTTGACAATTAAACTGTGTACTCATGCTAAACTGAATTGTTTGAAATAGAACTGATTATTTACATAAAAATGGATTTGGTGTTAAATAACCTACAAAGGTTGATATGCCATAAAACCCAACAAGCCAAACCAAACCAAACCAAACAGACATCACGTACTCGCCCATGACATTCTCACAGCGCGTACCTTACGTGACGTACACTCATAGAACGTAAGCTTTTTTGGAGGTGCCCGTGGTGTAATCGTTATCGCCGTAGGAAATGAACACGGCGACACGTGTTCAAATCCTGGACGAGACTGATTGCATTTCACATAGCACTAATACCCTTGAGAAAGGTATGAATCCAATTATTCTCCCGCCAGCAATGGGTAAATAGTAGGGCAGACTAGGTTCTTCAGCCTTAGTGAGGCAACTAGTCTAGGAGAAGGAAAACTCTGAATTCAAACCTGTTAAACTCCGCTTAAAAACTGACCTTGTGTCATATCCTGCCCGAGCGGAGGGTTGGTAATAGGATAGAACGTAAGCTTTCACCTATTCCCTCGCATCACGTATCTACATATCATATACTCTCACGGATAGTCCAATCAGCAGAGGTTGTTAAATACACGATTACATTTCTGCAGAGGGCTGAGACCCAACTCCTAACAAGTGTCCTGAGTATGTCATTAAACCATCTGATGGTGAGGCTCAAGTCCTGAAGTTTTGGGAAATGGGAAGTACACCTTCATAGCCATTACTCCCAGGCCCACTCTCACCCGGAATAGTAGTACCTGTTAAGGTCCCATCTATTCAATCTATTACTAGACTTGAAACCATTTAACGGTGCGCAAACAAATGATTAATATTAATTATTAGCTTTAGATAGGAATACTTGAAATCCTTTAACTGTAAGTAAACAAGTGATTAAAATTATATAGGATAGGAATAATTCACGAATAGAATTATTTGTATTAGATGGCAATACATGAAAGCATTGAACTATGTGCAAACAAATAAGTTTTTACTCGTTTGGAAATAAAGTTACCAACTAACTATTTACTTACTAATCATATACACATATATATATATATATATATATATATATATATATATATATACATATATATATATATATATATATATATATATATATATATATATATATATATATATATATATATATATATTCTTTTTTGTTGTTCCAAGGAGAAAAAAAAGTAAATATTTAAAAATGAAAAGGTCCTCAAAGAGACTTTTATCTTTTAAGAATGATTTATTTCGTTCTTACATGCGTGTATGTATCCAGCTTGTTGCTTTCGGCAGAGATTATTTAGTAATTTACTAGTTTTTTGCTTGTATGTGGCACAAAGCCATATGAATGGAGCACCCAATGAGACTCGAAATCACTTTTGTAGGTTATATATATATATATATATATATATATACTTAACGGAGATAACAATGAAATGCTAATGAGAATTCTTCATTCTTTCTTAAATAGAAGCAACAGTATCATCATGAATCACAGCTTCAACGGGAACCCAATGGTTTCACGAGCCGTCAAGTAATCATTAAAGCCAAATAACGTAGATAAACTACACATTTAGTCAGTGGATCAGCAAGAAGATAGAAAAAAGCGAGAAAATAGAGAGAGAGCGAAAAGAGAGAGAAAGAAGATAGGAGAAGAGAGAAAAACGTGAAAGAGAGAGAAGATAGATAAAGAGAGAGAAAAAGCTGACAGAAAGGAAGAGAAAGAGATTGAGAGAAATAGAAAAATAGAGAAAAAGAGAATTGCAGAAAAAATTGAAGGGAGAGACAGAGAGACAGAGAGACTGAAAGAAAAAAAGAGAGAAAATTAGAATGGGAGAAAAAAGATAAACCACCTGATAAAGAGAGGGGCTGTAATAATATTTTTCTCTTCTTTTTTTAAGACGAAACTACTAGATTATATTTAATGGAGTAAAAAATCGAAAAACAAACAAAACTGAATAATTTGGAAAACAATTTTTAATTCGTTGAAGACATTTTTAAGAAAGAAAGAAAGAAAGAAAGAAAGAAAGAAAGAAAGAAATGGAATATCGAGTGATTTGCTTCTTTGCTTTAGGCAGATTAGCGATGAAGGACAAGGGTTTTCCTAAACTTTGCCTGTAATTTATATCTCCTAGGGCCAAAATATCAATTCGCTATTAATGATACCAGCCTTAACAATTCGAGTATGACAATTGCAACACCATGTTTTTTCCACTAAAAGTTCATGTTAAAATAGGTTTGATTTGGTTTGTTGGGTTTTATGGCATATCAACCTTTGTAGGTTATTTAACGCCAAATCAATTTTTATGTAAATAATCTGTTCTATTTCAAACAATTCAGTTTAGCATAAGTACACATTTTAATTGTCAAAAACATTTCTATTTCAAACTATTCAAGCAGTTATATGTAACAATTCAATTAAGTGTAAATACAGTTTTAATGTCGAAAAACAGTTCCATTTCCTAATAATTCAGTTAAGCATAAGCACGCAGTTAAAATGTAAGTTCAGTTTAATAGTCAAAAACATTTCTATTTCAAGCTATTCACTTTACTCAAACAATTCAGTTTAGCATGAGAATGCTGTTAGTTCTATCTAACCCATAGATAGGGTCGTATCAGGTGGTACCACGCTGGGCCAGAGTGGACCTGGGAGCGATTGCAATGAAGGGGTACTCCGCATTCCCCAAATTTCCTGCACTGCTAGAACCTCACTATCAGATTATTTAGTGTCATATCCAGGACACTCATTGGGGGAGGGGAGTCTTACTCCTCTGCCGAGAAGCAGTCGGTGTATTCTACAGCCCCAGCCGACTGGGCAAGTTAAAATAGGGTTTATCATGCGATAAATATCTTTAAAAAAGCTCAAGGTAAGCTATTTGAAGGAAGAATTGCAAGGATAGTATGATTTTTTCCAAGAAGCAATTAACGTAAAAAAACTTTTTTCACTTGGACTCTCGAGACGATAGATTTAACTTAGGCACTTTGCGAAATAATAGAACGACAGACACATAAACAATCAGAACACGCTGTCGTTCGGTAACAAGACTATTCACGTCAATCATGGAGGGACTTAGAATACCTTGACTGTATCACAGGAAGAGTGGTAATACTCTAACCCCGCCCAAGGAGTGACCTAGATACCACATTAGACTGCATCTGGGTCCTATGGAATAGAAATAATTTTCAGACATCTATTTGAACAATAACTAGGGTCATAACAATTACGACCGCTCCAGGTCAGTGGACCTGGTATCAATGGCGATGAAGTGGTACTCTGCACTCACAAGATCTCCAGAACATAAAGTGATATGCATAAATCACAAAGTAAATAGTGTATTAACAGTACTCTAATTGTCCTCTCGCAGAAGTTTACGGACGATGAACTGGAATGAGTGTTGCTACGTCAGAAAATGGCCAACCAATTAAAAGAATTCCCAACCAACGCACATGCGCATGTGGTATCTAGATCAATATCGTTACCGTTCTTCAAGATGTTGCAACTTTATTTTCCGTTAGTAAAAATGTTATTGTATGATACAATTTTCAGAAAAAAAGTATGGTATAAAATTACTCCTACACCAGAATAGCCAAGTGAAAATGATGGCTGTACACCTATCTAGATGAAAAATAAATTTTTGTCGACTAGCAGTAAACCCTTGACGCTTTTATTCAGTTATAGATACCAAAGATACAATGATATAAAACTGAGAGAGATGAGCCCCCAATTTTTGTTAAGACATTTGTCTAAAATAGCTTTTTTCATACTTTTTTTTAAATCTGATACGCCTCTTGTCACTAAATTTAGTATCAATTCACCTCCAAATAAATTAATAGAAAATTGACGACATTGTGTTTCAGTCTCCCGGATGCCCTGATAAGAAGCGGTTAATTTTTTAAAAATATTTTCGGTTTCAAGATTAAAATATATACGAAATAAAGAAAAGTTATTCGTGGTCTGAATTTCTGAGACAAAGCTTGATGATTCAGGGTTTTCGGATTTTTGTTTTCATCTTTATGGTTATATTCATAACGTTTCGGCCGATGTCTCCTCTGGCCTTCTTTAGGCGTTTCTTGTCAAACCTATATGAAACTTCGAGGCACGTCCTTTATTTAATCTACATGGGTCACTTGCTCTAATTCCGTTAACCATAACCGGGTACAAGTGTTAAGTATTCCTGTATTGTTACTCGCCTGCAGTCAGGATTGAACCAGCAACCGCCAGATAACTGTCACTTAGAAGCTTAGGAAACCAACACCTATAACACACTGCGCATCGGATACAGGCATTGGTTCCCTAAGCTTCTAAGTGACAGTCATCTGGAGGTTGCTGGTTCAATTACAGGTGAGAACGTAATTTCCTGACTGGCGTTCGAACTCACTCACGAAGATGTCGCAGTCCAATACGTTAGCCACAACGACGTGGAGAATCCTCTTACCTGGTTATATATTTAACAAGTGTGTCAATGAATCCATTTGTTTCCACCACCGAAGTTATGGGTAATTAGTCGGGTGGACTGAGTTTCTAGAAGAAAAAATCCTTGACAAGATCAGCAATGACTAATTTCTTTGATCTGGTGGGAAGTAAAGCTTTTAGCGAAAATTGACCGTAAGGCAATGCGAAATACATCGCGGATGAGCTCTCCTTCTGGGTGTCGAGCTGCGTGCCCCGAACCATCGAACCCGTCCTGCTCCAGCTTCCACTCTGATGGTTTGGGCACGCAGCTCGACGCCAAGAGGGAGAGCTCATCAGCGATGTACTCTTCCCCCCATTCTCTACATAACTGGCGAAAACGTTACGGTGGGCAGCTGAAGACGTGGGCCGTCACAATCAAGGATGACCTAGCAGCACTATCAATGGTTGGTCTTCGGCAATGGAATTGCGATTGGCTAGCTATTTCGTGTGACCTTGCTCAGGATCAGCGAACGTGGGCTGCGGTGGTTAGAGATGCTGTACTTGTTCGGGAGGAAGCCGGTTCAACCCGACCGGGGTGAACGCCAATACAAGTACTAGTACGAGGATCATTAAATAAATTTCCAGGCTTTTTTTTTCGTAAGGGCATGAAAATCTAGTCCCCTTCGAAGTAATCTCCTTCGGCTGCAATGCACTAGTTGTACCGTTCCAACAACTTCTGGAAGGCTCCTATGGAAGTCACAGCCTCTTTCATCTCCTCAGTTGTCTCATAACGACAGCCTCTGAGCTTAGGGAATAACCAAAGGGAGCAAGGTCAGGATTATAGCCCATCTTGGTCAAATAGTCTGTGACAAGGATGGAGTTGTGGACTGGTGCATTGTCCTGGTGGAAATGCCACTGACCCGATTTGAAGAGGAATCTCTTGCTGGCCTCTTCCCAAGGAATCTCTTGCTGAACTCCCTTAACACCTCAACATAGTAACCCTAACCCTAACCCTTTGGTCAATCAACTCTGGTCTATTGACTACCTTACTCCTCCCACACCTCTCATCATCCCTCACAGACTCAGTGCCTTCCTCGAATCTCTTATGCCACTCAAAAACTGATGCTCGATTCATGCAAGATAGTCCAAAAGCAGTCTAAAGCATTCCATACGTTTCTCTGGCATCATTTCTTCCAAGTTTAAAACAATTTTTTTGCATATCGTTCTTCTAATGTGTCCTCACGTCCAGATTGCATTTTTGAAATTCCCCAGCTGTGACAATCAGGCTTTAGTAGGGTGTATTCCAATTGCTGTTGTTGCTGTTCATTTGAACCTGTAATCATAAAAATTGGTCCGTCATCTCATAAGATGTATAGCAACAAGATACTGAATTATCAAGAGTCTACGACAATTTCAAATGCCCGTACAAAAAAAGGTCTGGAAACGTATTGAACGTACCACGTAAGTAAGACAATGAAAAAACTTATAGCTTAGATTTATCACAAAGCCTAGAGTTTGGGATACTTACTCACCACTCGATGGAGATGACTTTAGAGATGCAAAGCAACAACACTGATGTATAAAAATATAATCTACTTCATTTCTTTTCTTTTCTTTTCTTTTCTTTTTATGACCCGAAATGTACGAAAGGGTAGAATGAAAGTGAGAGTGTCGAAGACACTTGAGATGCACACACAGGGGGGGGGAGAGAGATACGAATCATCAGTGAACCGCTTTTTCTCCGTTCATGTTTTCGCGATACTGATACATGACCATCTCAAGACATTGAATCATCTTAGTTTCTGTTCACTGATCTGCTTTTGCGAGTCTGGCATAGGGCCATTTCTAGGTACCGAACCATCTTAGTTTCTCCTCGCTTCACTGTTTTCGCGATTCTGGTACAGCTCAGGCTTTTCTCTACCCCTCAACCCTGGACAATCCTGCGCAGGGCCAGCACTCAGAGTGGCGTTACGTCTTGTAGCTATTCTTCATTCTCCAGGTCAAAATCTTCCTCGGTTTATATAATTTTCCAGGCATCCACGCAAACATCGTAGTCACACCACCCGCCAATGCACTGGGCATGGACACGCCTTCTGTCCAGTATGCCACCCACGCAACTTACGTAGCACTTCTGTTGAGTAAGCAGCAAGCTGTTTACTTTAGAAATATGGTGTATATCCTGTTATGTCACCCACGTGACTTACGTGGTATTTCCGCCGGGGCATCGTCCCGTTTACTTTAGGAAACAGGTATACATCCTGGTATGCCATCCACACAAATTGTGTGGCATGTCAAAGAGATATTTCCAGTTAACATTCAACAATACGACCCGACACTTATGGGCAAAGCTATTTTAGTTCATATTTGCTTACTTTTCTTAACAACAAGGCCTACGATTTAAGTTTTATTCTTTTGCCGTCGTTGCTATGTCGTGTGGGAGACATGGACATTTTAGCTGTAACCTTTCTATCTTATACTTTACCGGCGAGACCAATAAATATCCGTATTTCAGTTTCATCTCAAAACAGATTCAGATAAAACAATTATGATGTAAAATAGCTCCATTTGTTCTCTCCTTTCATTCTTACGAGATTATGGTTGCGTGCTTGCTTGCTTGCTTTGCGGTGTATCGACCCCTTTCGAGTCATTTAACGCCGAATTAAGTCATTTTGGTTTGGTTTGGTTTGGTTATATGGCATATCCACCATTGTAGGTTATTTAAGGCTAGATCTATTTTTATAAATATAAACAGTTCTATTTCAAACAATTAAGTTTAGTATAAGTACGCAGTTTAAATATCAAAACAGTTCTATTTTAAGCAATTCAGTTTAGGATAAGTACAGAGTTTACTTCTATTTGACCCATATTTAAACCCAATGAGATGCTACCACTCCGGCCCAGAGTGGACCTGAGACTGATGGCAATAAAGGGGTACTCTGTATTCCCCCAAACACCAGTATTATTGGAACCTTACCATCAGATTGTTTAGTGTCATATCCAGGACACTCGTTGGGGAGTGGTTTACCCCTTTTTGAAGAGATGCTGTCGGTGTATTCTGCAGCCTCAGCCGATTGGGCCATCACAATGATGAACACCGTATTGTATAGTAAATATTTTAGATACGTGACTAGACTCTACATTCTCCAGATCTCCAGTCTCATCATCGTGGTTTTTAGTTTTATAACCAGGATACCTCTGTTTGTGGGGGTTTACTCCTTTACAGGGGAATAGTCAGTGTTTTGGAAACCCCGTTGGTAGGTCATGATATAATGTTACTTTACGATATAGTTTCCTTTGATTATATTTAGAGAAACATGTAGGATAATGAATATATTTGCTTGTCTGGGTTTCTTTGTTTAATGGTAAACCAACCTTTGTGGGTTATCTAATACCCAAGCCATCCAAGTAGAAAATCAGCAGTGACATTATTCAACCCAAAATTCGGGGTATAAACTTGTTCATACCATTCCCCAAGGGTAGTAGTTCGAAAGTGAAGGGAATACCGCGACTGGAACTCGAACTCGCTTACTACAATATCACAGTCCACCATGTTAACCACAACGCTAGGGAGATCCATCCCGAACATATTGATAAGAAAAAGTAACAAAACAGAATGATTGATTTATGATTAAAATTATCTTATATCGATTTCTAATCTCATTAGAATTCTTAATCTCAAAGTAATCAATCAACAACGTATGGGATTATTTGTTAATATTTTCTGAGCGATTTAGACGGAGAATAACTATTATTCTAAAAAGTACCAATCTCGTATCTTTAGCGTTCTTGCTTTTATTATGACGTCACGGTCAAGTTATGATTCATTTGTAATATAATGGCCGAGGGATTTCGTTTTATATATCTTGCCTTTGGGTTTAGTTAGGCTGAGAAACTTTCAGCTCAGCACATGGCAGTCTTATCAGCCTGGTTGGCGGTTGATAAGGTTAGGGTATCGCACGTGCTTTCACACGTTGTATGATGAAAAAAAATCTTGCCTTTGGGTTTAGTTAGACTGAGAACCTTTTGGCTCAGCACATGGCAGTCTTGGTAGCGCCAGGAGTGACAGTACCGCATTGAGCTACCGAAACTGTGTTATCACCCTGGTTGGCGGCTGATGAGGACTGGGTATCGTACGTGCTTTCACACGTTGTATGATGAAAAATAATGGCCGAGAGATTTCGTTTTATATATCTTCCCTTTGGGTTTAGTTGGGCTGAGAACCTTTCGGCTTAGCACATGGGTTAGTTGGGTGAAATAATTGAGCACAGGTGTTGACTAGCGCGCGGGGAGGATGTGTCGTTCACAGATGTCAAAATAAGAATCCCTTGGGGATGTGAATGACGTCATGCACCGGAAACGCGTGCGGAGGATTTTGGAAGATTTGAAAAAGTCAGATGAGTTGAGAACTAGACTCCAAACGGGAAGGGTCGACTTTCGGGGCTCGCAGAGGCGAGACGAATTTGCGCGCTACAGGCGCTGCACGAGACGTGGTGGGGGGGCAAATGGAAAAGCCAGAGTAGAAAGAATGTGTATCTCTCTCCTTATGTCGAAGAACCTTTAAATTCAAAGGTAATAAAAAGTTTCGTACCTGAACTAAGAAGTCGTTACGTGTTTTTCGTGTTTCGTGATTCCCATGTTCTATATATATATATATATATATATATAAACATTCTAATGTACGTTTCACATATTCATGTATGGCTATGTTATACACTGATAAGGGACCCATTTATTGATCTAATAGATCTGTTCCATCATTTACTAAGAATTATAATGAACAAGTCCTGGAGGCAACACCCAACAAAGTAACAACTATACGGCCACCTACCTCCCATCACGAAAAGTTAGAAAAAACAGACATGCAGTACACGGCTGGAGAAGCAGGGACGAGCTCATAAGTGATGTACTCCTATTGACCCCCACATATGACCAGGCAAAAGCAGGACGGCCAGCTCGAACATACATACAGCAGCTCTGTGAGGATACGGGATGTAGCCCTGAAGACCTGCCAAAGGCGATGAAGTGGGAGAAGTGGTGAGAGAGGTCAGGAATATCCGTGCTGGCGGCACGACATGATGATGATGATGATAATTATTCGATATTTGAAATCGTACAACTGTGTGAAATTTATTTATATTATATAGAAATATTTGATAAATAGAAATACTTATGTTAATTAGCAATAATTGAAACTATTTAACGGAATGCCAAATAAAATAAAGAAAAGATGCATTAATATTTAATTGAATTATTTGTGTTAGATAGCAATACTTGAAACCACTTAATAGTGCGCAAACAAACGATGAATATCAAATAAAATCATTTGTGTTAGGAATACTTATAACCATTTAACTGAATGCAGACAAATGAGATCTAACAATTCGTTTATAAATAAAGTTACTAACAAACTATTTGCTTACAAATCATATATGTGGTTAGTATTTGATCCCTATTCTGATTTTAAAATACTGTTTTTATAACGATCTGTTTATTCTACTTCATATATATATATATATATATATATATGTGTGTGTGTGTGTGTGTGTGTGTGTGTGTGTGTGTGTTTTATAATATATATATATACTGAAAGTGACATCAATATGCGCCTAGTGAAGGTATAGATAAGTATCAATAGTTTATCAATCACATGGAAGTCTAACCTCTCCGATAAAATAATATGCAATTTCTTCCCAGCAGCGGTTGTGTCATTTCTACTGTAAAAGGATGTACCATATGGTTGCTGACAAGACGTAAAGAGAAAAAGCTCGACGGGAACTGCACAAGGAGATTGCGAGCAATATTAAACAAATCCTAGAAGCAGCATCGATAAGCTGCATGACTTGATTATATATATATATAGTAGGGCAGACTGGGTTCTTCAGCCTTGGTGAGGCAACTAGTCTAGGTGAAGGAAAACTCTGAATTCAAACCTATTAAACTCCGCTTAAAAATTGACCATGTGTCATATCCTGCCCAAGCAGAGGGAAAAAATGGAGGTGCCCGTGGTGTAATGGCTATCGTCGTAGGAAATGGACACGGCGACACGAGTTCAAATCCTGGACGAGACTGATTGCATTTCACATAGCACTAATACCCTTGGGAAAGGTATGAATCTAATTATTCTCCCTCCAGCTATGGGTAAATAGTCGGGCAGACTGAGTTCTTCAGCCTTAGTGAGGCAACTAGCCTAGGAGAAGGAAAACTCTGACTTCAAACCTGTTAAACTCCGCTTAAAAATTGACCTTGTGTCATATCCTGTCCGAGCGGAGGGGTTGGTAAATATATATACACACACACATACACACACACACACACACACACACACATATATATATATATATATATAATGTTGAATAATGCGTTTCTGAAAAGGAGCAATACATGTCGGAGAGGATTGGGTGAGGAGTTGCAAATCTTGACGACCAACCCTTTTAACCTTTACTCCTGAATCAAGTGACAGCTTGTATTGTGGATAAATATCAATACATGGCAAAAAGCAAAATCTTCATTAAAATAGATGACATTCTACCTCTTTAAAGCACATATGAGAGGCCCATTACCTTTAAAAGGATTCATCTGGCGTTTGATAGGTCTTGTTTTTCATCCTGCCAGTCATCTACTGATCCTTCTCCTCAGATTACAGTTTCACCACCGATTAATGGATCGTGCGATCGGCAATAATGGGTTACGTGGTACCAAAGCACTTGATAGGCGACTAGAAGAAAATCTGAGTCTAAATATTTTATAGATATAGGTACGCATTTATCTTTCATAGATTTTAGCAATGAACATGAAGGTCGAGCTTTGGTCACTCGTCTAACGGATAAAAAATGGAACTGCATTCAGTGTCCTACCCGAGTTGATTACGTACACTTATGAGCTTGGGTAAGGCATGGAGTTATCCCAAATTTTCACTCTACTGCAGGAGACACTTAGTCATGTATAATATATATATATATATATATATATATATAGTCATCCACAGTCAGACTATTTCGTTGTCTCACAACTCATCAATGTCGCTAGACGACTCAAGCTAGGATCAAAACCCGCCCAACTTTACGTCAGTTTGATAACATAACTTCAAAGCCTCCAGCAATTCGAATGTAAGCGAGAGAATTTAACGTATATGTATCAAATATTTACATTTGTTTACAATTTTCGCTAACAGAGACAGGAGTAATGAATTCGTCAAAAGAGCTTTGCATTACACGAGGGGCAACCGTTAATTCCTTCGCGAGAGTGCTCAATTCTCGAAGTAGGATACATAAATATATATATATATATATATATATATATATATATATATATATATATATATATATATATAATCTGTGACCCTATAGTTACTCAGATCTTAAATGGCCATGGACCAATCTTTAAATTTTGTTTGGTTTGGTTCGATTTTTTTTTTTTTTGACCACATATAAACCTTCCTAAGTTATTAATACCAAAGACATCCTTAGAGAAGAACAAGATTGATTACTATTTAACCCACAGCTGAGGGAAGGGAGTGGTTCATTCATTTCCAAAGGGTATTAGCCAGAAAGTGAAAGTAATAGCACGACTGGAATTCGAATTCGCTTACTTCGAGGCCGCAGTCCAGCTATCCAGCCACGAGAATTTCTCTGCAATCTTCAAATGAAGAATTGTACCACTCCGCAAGATGTTTACGCAAAATTTAAATAGTAACATTTTAAAATTCACGAATCAGAATCTGTCCAAGAAAAGGAAACCTATAAAATTCTCTGGGACTTTGAGAGACAAATAGCTCAGAGAATCCCGAACGGAACGCCAGCCATAGTATCGACTTGAAAAAATATCTTGCTCGCAAGGAGATTTTTCCGTCACTGTGGACTCACAGAATGAAAATAAAAGTAAGTTAAAAGATAGGCAAATATTTGTATCTTTCCAGAGAGCAGAAAAGGCTGTGGAACAAGAAGGTTACAATGATACCAATAATAGTTGGTGAGCTTGGTGCAGTCTCCAAGAGTATAGAAAAAAGATGGTGGAATGAAAAATCAGAAGAATCGGAACTATACAGCAGACATCATTGTAAAGATCGGCAAGAATATTGGGAAGAGTCCTGGAAACTTAAGGAGACTTGCTGTCATTCAGACTCCAGTGAAAAACCACCAATTAAAACTGATGTGATAAACTCGCAGGGAATGAAATGTTAATACTACAACTAATAATAATAATACTGATACTACTACTAATAAAAACGGTAATAACAGCCGTCTCAGTGGATCACAGAGTGAAAATCAAAGATATTAAAATGAAATAAAAGCATTTGGACGTTACCAGAGAACTAATAAAGCTGTTGAACATGAGGGTGAGGGTGATAGCAACTGTAAGTGGTGCGCTTGGAACAGTCCCCAAAAGTTTGGAAAGGGGACTGGAAGAGTCACAGGAATATTAAAGATCGGCTAGAATACTGAGAAGAGTCCTGGAGACCAGTAGAGGCTTGTTGTCACTCAGACTTCAATGAAGGACAATCAGATGAGAAAAAATGATACAATAATGTGAAAAAATTGCGAAAAGTAAAAGCAACATGAAGGTGATGGTGATACCAATCATAGTTTGATCACTTAGATCTGACTTCTACAACTTAGCTAATAGACTTGTTGAACGAGATATCCGAGAAAAAAATCAATTCCAAGCTGACTAGGACTAAAATCAGCTAGGATGCTTACAGATCTGAGAAGAGTTGCAGTCATTCAGACTTCAATAAAAAAAAATTACTTGAATTTTTTAAAAGAATTTTAAATAGTGTGAAAAACTCTCAAGGAACAATAATAATAATAATAATAATAATAATAATAATAATAATAATAATAATAATAATATGGCCCAGTTGGTAGGACTGTACAATACACCGACTGCATCTCTGCAGATGGATAAGACCCACTCTGTTACGAAGGTCCAAGATATAACCCTAAACAATCTGATGGTAAGGGTCGAGTATTGCTGGAGCTTTGGGGAAAAAGGAAACCCCTTCATTGCAATCGAACCTAGGTCCGAAGTGGTAGTATCTGATAGGGTCCTATCTATGGTTCAAATAGAAGTAAGCTGTGTACTTATGTTAAACTGAATTGCTCGAAATAGAACTGTTTTCACATCTAAATTGCGTACTCACACTAAACGGAATTATCTGAAATAAAACTGTTTTTACTTTTAACTCATAGAAACGTTTTAGACAAACAGTGTACTTATGAAAAACCGAATTGTTTGAAATATAAAAAATGGATTTGGAATTAAATAATCTACAAAGGTTGATATGCCCAAAATCCCAAACAAACAAACAAACAAACAAACAAACAAATAATAATAATAATAATAATAATGGATGTTCAAATTTCGCGTCACCTTATACAATAGTTCTGAGTTTCACCCAGATATTTGTCCTCTGACTTTTGTACGGCCCTAACCTGCACAGAAATTAAGACTAAAATGTAAATTAGTTTTTCTTGTTTTATAAGAATTGGTGGTATGTTGTCATAAAAAATATGTTCAGCTGTAAATCCTTTTTCTGGGTGAGGCTAAGAACTTTCTGAACGAGTCTCATATATTCAGACAGTTTTATTAAAGTGCTTAGAGTCAACATTTGTTGAACTGTTCGGATTCGAATTTTATTTTTAGATTCAGTTTAGTTTGGGACTATTCTTTTATAGGGCGTTATCTGTGTCAAATATTATTTACGTTCTCCTCTGGTGTTCAGACAAATTAAACACCTGATATTTTGTTCTCCAAAGACTTTTTTTCTTAGAATTCGAAGACTTCGTCTATGATAAAGGCGACCATCTTTCAGCAAATATTTCAATGTTGAGTTAGAGATAAACGTAGCTAAAAAATAAATTTAAATTAAAATGTTTACTTCATTGCGTCTTTAAACTTTATTTTACGTAATCAGAATTACCTTGAGGGTCCAATCATTTGTTTTATCGACAGATGAATATTTTTCATGAATATTTCATTTTCTCCAAATCTTTCATTGTCAAAAAATACCAAGATCAGTTGTTAATTTTTTTTATCAATAGAAAGCCAATCAGTTTATGTCAAAAAGAACTTATTGTGTTTTTTATGATTTAGGTAAGTCGATGTTTTTAATTCCAAATAGATCTATTTCTATATTTAATTATGAATAATGAATAAAGGAAAAGTGATTAGGTGCTGGAACAGAATTGACTGAGAGAAGCAAACAGATATTCAAAAATATCCATCCAAAAGTTTTCCTAAGAAATGTGTCAATTGAATTTGATCAAAATCTAAAAATCGTTAAAGATAGATTAAACGTACACACATCAAGACACTGAACCATTTAAAGAAAAGGTATATACTTTTTTCACAGTACGATAGAAATATTTATTTAGCTTGATAAAAACAAACTAACAAAAAAAACAACAAATGTGCTGGAAGATGCTCAGGAAGATAATATCACACTGGAAGATAGATAGATAGATAGATAGATTCTGAATTGCAGATTTGATATGAACATTTCCTCTATTCTTTGTGTAATTTCATTTTGCAATTTTATTGCGGTCGGTAGTGGGTGAAAACCTGCATGTGAACAAACAAAGAACTTGAACTCACGTGACATTTTGTCCAAAGGAAGGAATTCACAAACTGATATTTTTGCAACTGTGATCTGACTCTGCTTTCCATGAGGATTGAGCCGCAGCAAAAATGAACGTACATACTCATATAATCTCCAAAAACGTTTTTACATTTCCTGCAGGAAATATATATATATATATATATATATATATCTTCTTTTAGAAAAAAAAACGGTCACATTAGGATTATAAATTTATTTCCATCCTCTTATGTGTTTTTGATATAAACCAAAAGCACGAAGAAAATTTAACAGGACTTCTTCAGATCTTATGGATAAAATAAATCAGAATAGACGCGGGAGGGGAAGGGTATTAAGGGATAGAAGAGGGATGAAGAGTTATCTCCTCGTTTTAGCTTACTTCCGTTTTTTTTTATTTTACTTATTTATTTTATCTTATTTATTTTATTGCCGGTTGGAATTATAGTAATTTAACTTTTTTATTTTTTATTTTTTAATTTTATTTATTCAATTTTTTAACTTCAGACGACATAATTTCTTACTGAATTAGATAATTAACTTTTTTTATATTTTTTTATAATAACTTTATCGTATTGAAACATTAGGACTTATATTAAATTCTAGCCTATTTCTTCAGTTATCCTTTTTTTGCCGTGGACGTATACAAGATAAGTTTTTTTTTTCACATTTCTTTATTTTTATTTGATTTTATTTTTGTTCATTTACCTTATTTCTCAATTTAATTCTATATTTTTTAAAAACCCTTATTTACGATAATTAGTCTATAGTTTAAATTTAGTCTTATGTCTGCATCAAGCTATTAATTCCCATCTCTTATTTAACCATTTTCAGGGTCTGGGTATGTCATTATTTGTATTTTTTCCTCTTAGCATAGATTACATCTACCATCAAAATATTTTGAAGTATATATATATATATATATATATATATATATATATATATATATATTCATGGATTATAGATTGCAACCTTGGGTTTCGTGGAGTTTTATTATTATATAATAGCTCTATCCTAGATGTTGAGCACTCTTCATATATTTTGCCGAGTCGGCTGGGGCTGTAGAATACACCGACAGCATCTCTTCCGAGGGTTAAGACCCCCCCCCTCAACGAGTTTCCTGGATATGACACTAAACAATCTGATGATGAGGTTCCTGCAATGCTGGAGCTTTGGGGAATGCAGAGTACCCTGGCCCGGAGTGGTAGCACCTGATATGGGTCCTATCTATGGGTTAAAGAGAACTAAACTGTACTTCTTTCACTATACTGATTTTTGCGTTCAAACTGCATATTTATGCTAAAGTGAATGGTTTAAAATAGAACTGTTTTGAAATATAAACTGCGTACTAATGCTAAACCGAATTGCTTGAAATAGAACTGTTTTGACGTTTAAACTCTGTACTTATGCTAAACTCAGTTGCTTGATTAAACTAAATAGCTTAAAGTAGAAATGTTTTTAACAATTACACCGTACTTACATTTAAACTGTATGTTTATGCTAAACTGAATTGTTTAAATAGAACTGTCTTTGACATTGAAACGGTATTTACACTAAACTGAATTGTTTAACATAGAAATCTTTTGACATTTAACTGTGTAAGCAAAATCTGTACTTATACTAAACTGAATTAGCTGAATTAAAACTTCTTGACTTAACTGAATAGCTCGAAATAGAAATGTTTTTTCACAATTAAACTGTACTTACATTTAAACTGCGTGCTTATGCTAAATTGAATTGTTTGAAATTGAACTGTTTTTGACATTGAAACTGTACTTACCGGAAACTGAATTGTTATATATAACTGCCTGAATAAACTGAGTTGTTTGAAATAGAAATGTTTTTGACAATTAAACTGTGTACTCATTCTAAACTATTTACATAAAATGGATTTGGCGTTAAATAACCTACAAAGGTTGATATGTCATAAAACCTAAACCAAACTAAACTCTCCATATTATAATATATACGCACAAAAACACACACACACACATATATATATATATATATACCCAGTACCCAATATATATATATATAGATAGATAGATATATAAACATATATACTAATAATAGATAAATAAATAAATATAAATTAGATATATATATATTTAATTCATGGAATATAGACTGCGACTCTGGGTTTCATGAAGTTTTATTATTCTATAATAGCTCTATCCTAGATATTGAGCACTCTCCATATTATAATACACACACATACACACACACACACACACACACGAACACACACACACACACACACACGAACACACACACACACACACACATATATATATATTTGTATATATATATATATATATATATATACCCAATACCCAATGTATATATATATATATATGTATATTGGGTTGATTCATAAATATTTTGCGTTTTAGTAAATGTATTTTGTTTATGAATAATTCAACAATGGATAAGTATTAATCAATAGTATATTTGGTATTATTTTGAATCATCTCTTGTCATTTATCAAGTCGCTTGTTGATTTGTCTTAAGTAAAATTCGAGCTCAAAAGATTTTACACGAAGATTTTCACTTGTTTTTGAGAAAAAATGTTTGCTATTCAGAGCATTTTGTAGAGAAGGAAAGAGCTGAAAATTACAAGGTGCAGGGTTTGCTGAATATAGTGGAAAGGTGTACAACAGACTATCCTCAATCCAATATTTTTTCCTGTGTGATTCTTGCTAAATGTGGCCTTGAGTTGTCTTGGGCAAGCACAACTTTTCCCATATTGACGAGTACAGGTTTTTTTAAAGATTTTCTTACATAAGTTGCCGCTGTTGAGATTATAAGTCAGCATTGAGCCTGATTCTGATTTAAAAACTCAAAATGAAAAATGCTGCGGTGATTCCACAATAGACACAGCAAATATTTTTCCATGAATCTCCACCTTAAGGGTAGATTGCTAAGATTCTTCCTTGTCAATCCATCAGCTTTTGCATTGAACATTGTCATAAGAGTATGATTTCTCATCACTATTGATGGTATACTTGAGAAACAGATAATTTCTTTTCTTTGAAAGAAGACTTGTCGCTATGGATATGCGGTCGTCCTTGATCTTCACAGTAAAAGTATGCTCATTTTTCCTCTCTTTTTTAAGTGACGGCAGATTGTGGATTGGGATGTGTTGAGGGTCAGGTGCTAATCCTTGACTACTTTTGCGTGGATTGCATTCCACGGATTTTTCTAAAAGAATCTCAATGAGCGCGTTTTTTCTGGGTTCATCTCTCAATGACGTGTCGTTAGAACAAAACTTTGAAAACCAGTTTCAGACATGGCAGTCAGTAATGACATCTTGGACATTGACACAACAAATTTTCTTTGTTGTTTCTCGAGTATTTTTTGCAATTCTTAAACTCAACCAACATTACATGCCAATTATGCACTCTGTTCATCGATTTAAGAGGCATGAGATCATAGATTAAATTGTGATAAGCAATCTTTCGCTACTTAAATAAAAATGACCGATGAAGGCAATCGTTAATCAGGTAATTTTCGGTTGCGTTTAAAACATTGGAAGTTTGAAATGCTTTTTTATAACTTGCTTTCAAAAGACAAATATTATATATTACTCAACCCGTGCTTACCTCTTGCTGGTCTCAAAAGCCCTCTGCGTAAATATCCAAAATCTATCTTGCACCCAAATAATGTCACTGCAAATAATACTGATCGGTTGTGCCAATTCTGTGTCAAAATCTGTCGCAGTTTGGCTGGCCTGAAGAGTCACATACGAACACATACAATTTAAGGGGGAAGTACAGGAGGAGGGGAGAGGACATGAGA
The DNA here is from genome assembly GCA_963585895.1 of Sepioteuthis lessoniana. Taxonomy (NCBI): domain Eukaryota; kingdom Metazoa; phylum Mollusca; class Cephalopoda; order Myopsida; family Loliginidae; genus Sepioteuthis; species Sepioteuthis lessoniana. The sequence continues at coordinate 101,163 of CAUZXS010001084.1, read as the reverse complement.
TAAAGGAGGTGGTCACGCTCGAAACCGAGAGGAGAGCCATCATATATATATATATATATATATATATATATATATATATATATATAAGGATCGTTTAAAAAGTTCTCAACCTCAACCAGAAAGAAAAAGCATCATTGAATATTTTGGTGTGGCAACACACTTGTATAGTGGCTCGTATCACGTGACTTCCGGTATCGTGGAAGCATAAAATACCCCGTGTCACTTAGGCTAGAGAGACAGAGACGGAAGCAGAAAGAGAAGCAGAAGCATAGCTCTGAAGGACGTCGGTCAGTAGTAAGACCAACTTCGAACATAACACCAACCGCGGAAGACTTATAATACTAGTCGGACAGTAACACTTATGTTAATAAACAATTAACTTTATTTTCACTGTGTATCTTTTCCTTGCAACGATATAGCAACACTAACACCTTTTATAAAACTAGAATAATTAATTCAGGTTTTGGTCTTAATTTCTATGCTAGTGAGGCCCATTAAAACGGTGAGAGGTTTGTAATAAAGTGTTGTACCCCCTACATAAAGAACTCATCCTCCTCTATATATACACATCAACGGAGCGTTGACCAGCGCTCACCCGAGCTTTTTGGATTTTGCATACTCTTTTCCAAGTAAGTTATCATTGAAATTATTGTTGAAGTTTTTTGTTATATCTATTAATATTTCACTTGTGCCCCTCTCCCAAAAAACTTTGTTTTTTATTGAGGGGGGGAGGGTTAACCAAAGACTTTTATTTAAAAAAAACGAACGATTATTCTACAAATCATTTTCCATTTGACACTCACTCGTTTTCTTCAACAATCCATTCGCCCTCACTCCTCCTAGTTGCCTCAAGCAACTGGACTCTCAGCTTCCTATTAACTAACTTCTGTCTAACCCAGTTCCCTTGTATCTTGTTTCTGTTGCTTGAATATATATGTTTTTCTATCTACCTTTTTGTGTTTTGCGTGTATTTCTTTTGTTAGCATCACAACACAGATCTAAAATGCATGTGAAGCTTAGAACAACCCTTGCATATATATATATATATATATATATATATATATATATATATATATATATATATACATGTGTGTGTGTGTGTGTGTGTGTGTGTGCTTGTATATACACATTGAGAAAGATAGGGGAGAGAGAGGGAAAAGATTTGGTCATATTTCTGTACTTTAAATGATGAGGCTCATACAGTTTAGGGACATAGCCAGAGAATGAAGGAATTAAAATTTATATATCATCTTACTGAACGTATATAATTCAAACCAGCATTGGATAGTCGTTTTTTGTCCCCCATATATATATATATATATATATATATATATATATATATATATATATATATATATATATATCATGATTAAAATCTTATTCTAAAGCGTTTTTAATCAATAAAATCTTCAGAGTGCTCTATGCATGAAAATACAGAACAATATTACAATATATTTCAAGTATAAAATTATATAATGATAAAACTGGAAAAGAACTCACGACTCAGACTTTCACTCTGTGGATCCTCTTGTGAGCTTGTACTCAACACATATGGATTTATTATATTCAACTGAAAATATATCTACTTTGTTTTTAGTAACAGAACTAGTAAACGGTTAACATAAAAAATCGTAATAGTCCAGTGACTCAAAAAAAAATGAAGTCATATTTGTTGTTGATGGGAACTGAACAGATACTACCATTCCGAATCTAACTGGATCTGGTGTAATGGCAATGAAGGAGTATTCCATACTCCCAGCTCTCTAGAACTGAAACCTCACCATCAAAGGAAATTTACTGTCATAACAGGATAACCTTTTTTGTAGGTGAAGAGGTGTTAACCCAATGCAGGGGATGAGGTCAGCGTTTTATAAACCCAACTGAAAAGACGACTTCCGTACTAACTCCAGCTTAGTAAATAACTGTGAATGCGTGTGATTTTAAACAAACTAGTTTTACAGACTCTAGTTTCAGTGAATTTTATCCTCAGCAAGTTCCCCAGTATCGAGGCCATTTTGCTGGACTGTCTGATATTGTGCATATGGCAATTGTTTGCAAATTCTTTCATTTCATTTGTCTCCAAGTTTAATGAGTTTGAAACTCATATATGTCTCAGATAAAGAGATTATTTTTTAATCTCGCAGTTGAGTTTAAATCATGTGTCTACTACCAACATCGACAGACTAATTTGAATCTTTTTGGTCTGTGTTTCTACTTTTTTTAAAATGAAAGACAAGAGTATACTTAATAATTCGACGTTGGTTTTTTTTTTTGCTTTTGGGTTTGTTTTTGTTTTGTTTTTTTTTTCATCAATTTTCATCCATTTTTGCTAATGGCTTAGCTTTCAAAAATTGAATGATGTCGCTTACATGTTACATTCTTTGAAAAATAAAACAGGAATAGACACCATGTAGTGGTGTAATGATTATGAAGATGATTTCGTTTGTTTATGTTTGTAGGTTATTAAAGGCAACTCTGTTTTTATACATATAAACAATTCTATTTCAAACAATTCAGTTTAGCATAAGTACACAGTTTAGTTCTATTTCAACCATAGATAGGACCCTATTAGGTCCTACCACTCTGAGCCAGAGTGGACCTGCGACCAATGGCAATAAAGGAGTACTCCGCATTCCCGAAACTCCAGCATTACTGGAGCCTCACCATCAGATTGTTTAGCGTCATATGTAGAACACTTGTTGGGGAGTCTTACCCAACTGCAGAGATGCAGTCAGGGTATCCTGCAGTCCCAGCTGACTGGGCTATCATGAAGATAGTCTAAAATAATCAATTACTAGCGTGTTGTAGGCATGTTCTAAAAATGCAGATTTGGGGTGGGGAGACGGAAACTTTAATATAGAATTTTTCATTTATTTTTTTTTCACAAGAAAGAATCCATCCCAAATTTCTGATTTCTGAAAAAAAAGGAAAAATCTACCTTTATCATTGATGACATGAACTGTGAATGTTATTTGCTCAATTTCTGTGTTTTGTTTACTTTTATTTACATACAACATTTGTTTGACATTTTGTTTACTTTCGTTTACATTCAGCAATCTCTGGTATTTTGTTTACATTCGTTTACATTCAGCAATCTCTGGTATTTTGTTCACTTTCGTTTTCATTCAGCAATCTCAGAACTTATTATTGCCCAGTCGGCTGGGGCTGTAGAATACACCGACTGCTTCTCTGCAGAGGGGTAAGACCCCCTCAACGAGTGTCCTGGATATATGACACTAAACAATATGATGGTGAGGTTTCAGCAATGCTGGAGCTTTGGGGAATGCGGAGTACCCCTTCATTGCCATCGCTCCCAGGTCCTCTCTGTCCCGGAGTGGTAGCACTTGATAAGGGTCCTATCTATGGGTTAGATAAAACTAAACTGTGCTTCTTTCACTATACTGATTTTTGCATTTAAACTGCGTATTTATGCTAAACTGAATTGTTTAAAATAGAACTGTTTTGACATTGGAACTGCGTACTAGTGCTGAACTGAATTTCTCGAAATAGAACTGTTTTTGACGTCTAAACTGTGTACGTATGCTGAACTGAATTATCTGAAATAAAACAGTCTGACATTTAAATCTGTGTATTGCCCTGTCAGCTGGGGCTGTAGAATACACTGACTGCACCTCTGCAGAGGGCTAAGACACCCCCCCTAACGAGTGTCCTGGTATGACACTAAACAATCTGATGGTGTGGTTCCAGCAGTGCTGGAGCTTTGGGGAATGCGGAGTACCCCTTTATTGCCATTGATCCCAGGTCCACTCTTGCCCGGAGTGGTAGCACCTGATAGGGCCCTATCTATGGGTTAAATAGAACTAACAGCATACTTATGCTAAAAGGAATTGAGTAAACTGAATAGCTTGAAATAGAAACGTTTTTGACAATTAAACCGTCCTTACACTTAAACTGCGTGCTTATGCTTAACTGAATTATTTCAAATAGAACTGTTTTTTCGACATTAAAACTGCATTTACACTTAACTGAATTATCACATATAACTGCTTGAATAGTTTGAAATGGAAATATTTTTGACTATTAAACTGTGTACTTATGCTAAACTGAACTGTGTACTTATGCTAAACTGAACTGTTTTAGAACAGATTATTTACATAAAAATGGATTTGGCGTTAAATAACCTACAAAGGTTGATATGCCATAAAACCAAACAAACCAAACCAGAACTTATTACACATGAAGATCAACAGCATTCTAATTATCTATGCTTTGTGAGTGATATGTTTGAGTTCCCTCCCCTTCCTTGCTCTACACATATTATAAATCAAACTAAAAAAAAAAAAATTATGGTTAGAACGAGTAAATAAAAGTTTTGAAAACCGTATAAAGAAATGCACACTGTTTGTTTTACAGTTGAAGAAAAAAAAAAGTCAAAAATTTAGTTTTGGAAAGAATGATTCCCTCTAAACAGTATATTTATAACCCTTCCAGATGTCCATACTAAAAATATCATCCACACAAAACATTTTAAAAAATATAAACTTTTTACACATTTTCACCATATCGGTCATATTCATTCAAATGTTTTACATTGAATAACAAAATCCCCGTCAGTGGTAGGAAATTAAAATTAATCTGCTGTTTTTAATTTTGAGAACATTTAAAAAGGAAAAAACATTACGGTAAATACGTAAGAATATTGTATTTCCAAAAATTAAAAAAACTGAAAAAAATACCTAGAAGAGTTTTTTTATTCCATTTTCAAATTATCAGCAAAGTAAAACCTCGAAAAGAAAAGATGAACAAAATGTATTTCTCGACGGATTTATCTTTTCAATAATGTAAAAATAATCCAGAGGCAATTTCATTCACTTATACAAATAAACGTAATGAATAAAAAAAAAATAAACATAAAAAACTTGTCTTCTGAATTTCAAGTAAAAAATTATTTTAAAAAGAAAATCTTGTCTTTTATTGATTCAGTAAATATTATTCAAGTCTGATAATTAACCGATTTAGGGTTGAATTTTTAAACAGTTCTTTTAGCATGTGCGCGTTTCAGAGGTCGTCTATGAATTAGTGATTTCAATCATCAATAAGTGTCCCATACTTTTGGCTTTGTACGAAATTTAAGTTACGTTAAGGTTTTAAGGGGCTTAGAGTAAAATCAGGCTGAACACACTATTATTACACACAAACACGCGCGTGCGCGCACACACACACACAAACACACACACACACACACACACACACACACATATATATATATATATATATATATATATATATATATATATATATGTATGTATTCTTTGGTCCAGTTAAACCGGAGTTGGGAGTAATTCCATCAGGACAAGAAATTAATGAGGAGATAATTCTTCACCCCTCTTCTATCCCCTCCCACTTTTCTGTGTCTATTCTAGTTTTTTTTTTATCTAAAAGATCTGAAGAAGTCCTGTTAATTTTTTTCGTGTTTTTGGAAATTTCAAAAATGCGTAACAGGATGGAAATAAATTTATAATCCTATGTGACCGGTTTTGTTGTTTTTCTTAAAGTATATATATATATATATATATATATATATATATATATATCAAATAGGTGTCAAAAGACTATGGTTGTGGAATATTCGTATATGAAGCCACACTAGCTGACCTTAGGGTGAGCCGACGAATGGTGGAGCCATTTTTCTAGGTCCTTAATATCATTATTAGAACACAATATGGTTGTCATATACGTGGTGCATTCAATAAGTTTCCAGATTTTTTTGTACAGGCAATTTTTGTACGACAATTTTAAAAATTGTCATAGACTCTTGAAAAATCAGTATGTTATTGCTATACATCTTATGAGATGACTGATCAATTTCTATGATTTCTGGTTCAAATGAACAGCTACAACAGGAATTAGAATACACCATACTAAAGCCTGATTGTCACAACTGGTGAATTTAAAAAATGCAATCTGGACGTGAGGACACTTTACAAGAACGATATGCAATAAAATTGTGTTTTGATTGGCCAAACGGTGAGGGTTACTATGTTGAGGTTTTAAGGGAGTTCAGGAAGAGATTCCTTGGGAAGAGGCCAGCACTCTTCAAATCGGCTCAGTGGCATTTCCAGTAAGACAATGCAACAGTCCACAACTCCATCTTTGTCACAGACTATTTGACCAAGATGGGTATCAAGACAGTTCGTCACCGTCCCTATAGTCCAGACCTTGCTCCCTGTAACTTTTAGTTATTCCCTAAGCGCAGAGGCTGCCGTTATAAGACAATTGAGGAGATGAAAGAGGTCATTGACACGCTCACACAAGAGGACTTTAATTGGGCCTTCCAGAGGTTGTTTTAACAGCACAACGAATGCATTGCAGCCAGAGGAGATTACCTCGAAGGGGATGAGTTTCATGTGTGTACTATCAATAAAAGTGCCCATTCGAAACAAGTCTGGAAACTTTCTTAATGATCCTTGTATATATATATATAGTGTCTCACAAAAGTAGGTACACTCCTCACATTTCTGTTGATACTTAAGTATAACTCTTCATGGGACAACACTTACAAAATGACACTTTGACACAATGAAAAGTAGTCTGCGTGCAGCTTATATAACAGAGTTAATTTATTTTCCCATCAAAATAACTCAAAATATAGCCATTAAAAGCTAAACCCCTGCCAACAAAAGTGAGTACACCCCTTAGGGAAAGTTGTCAATATTAACATACACCATGTCAACTGTTAATATTTTGTGTGGCCACCATCATTATTCAGAACTGCCTTTACTCTCCTGGGCATGGAGTTTACCAGAGCTTCACAAGTACTCACTGGAATGCTCTTCCACCCCTCCATGACGGCGGATATTTGAGACTTTGCGCACCTCCACCTTCCGCTAGAGGATCCCCCAAAGATGTTCTTTTGGGTTCAAGTCTGGAGACATGATGAACCAGTCCATCACCTTTACCCTCAGCCTTTACAGTAAAGCAGTGGTTGTCTTGGAAGTGTGTTTGGGGTCATTATCATGCTGGAACACTACCCCGCAACCCAGTTTCTGGAGGGAGGGGACATGCTCTGCTGCAGTATTTCTCAGTACATGTTGGAGTTCATGTTTCCCTCAATGAAATGTAACTCTCTAACACCTGCAGCACTCATGCAGCCCCAGACCATGACATTCCCACCACCATACTTGACTGTAGGCATGAGACACTTACCTTTGTACTCCTAACCTGGTCGCCGCCACACATGCTTGAAGCCATCGGAACCGAACAAATTAATCTTCATCTCATCAGACCATAGGACATGGTCCCATTAATCCATGTGCTTTGTTGACAGATCTTCAGCAAACTGTTTGCGGGCTTTCTTGTGTATTGTCTTCAGAAGAGGCTTCCTCCTGGGGTGACAGCCATGCACGCCAATTTGATGCAGAGTGTGGCGTATGGTCTAAGCACTAACAGGCTGACCCCCCACCTCTTCAATCTCTGTTGCAATGCGGACAGAACTCCTACGCTAATCTTTAAAGAAAGCTTCTTTGGGCGACCCACCCAAGACATGTTCTGAGTAGACCCCGCTCTTTTAAAACGCTGGATGATCTTAGCCACTTTGCTGCAGCTAAGTTTCAGGGTGTTGGCAATCTTCTTGTAGCCTTGGCCATCTTCATGTAGCACAACAATACGTCTTTTAAGATCCTCAGAGGGTTTTTTGCCATGTAGTGTCATGTTGGAACTTTCAGTGACCAGTATGAGAGAGTGTGAGAGTGTGAGAGCTGCACTACAAATTTGCTCCCTATGCCCACATGGGCCTAGTCACATGACATTTTGGAGGGAAAATGACAAGCAGGACTCAATTTGGACATTTCGGGGTGTAGTTTCTTAGGGGTGTACTCACTTTTGTTGGCAGGGGTTTAGCTTTTAATGGTTATATTTTGAGTTATTTTGAGGGGAAAATAAATTAACTCTGTTATATAAGCTGCACACAGACTACTTTTCATTGTGTCATAGTGTCATTTTGTAAGTGTTGTCCTATGAAGAGTTATACTTAAATATCTGCAGAAATGTGAGGAGTGTACTCACTTTTGTGATACACTGTATATATATATATATATATATATAAAGTGATGTTCTCATTTTTGGATTGCTGTATATTCTTATTTTTGTTTGCGTTTTCAATGTTTTAGAGTATGGTAATAGAAAATGCTTTATATAATTGATTCATTTTAACAACGCCTCAACCCGTCTAGGGATATTTTTATCTTATTTGAGGTTTGCAAATCGCTATCACTGTACCATTTACGTTCACTTTCGGACCAATACTCTTAGGAAAAATATAAATCCTCTAATCCTCTTAGCTATGGATTAAATAGTACAACTACTGTCCAATTAAAGGTACGCCTTTGGCATTAAATAATGCATGAAATTTGATAACCCATAAAATAAAATAAAAACTGATCATTATACCGTCACAGTTTTATTTTCTCTCGTTGTTTCTTTAGAGTTTTTTTTATAAACAATTTGCTCTCGATCTATTGAACACGAACGATTTTCAAACAGACCTATTGAACCCATTTTGTGAGGAGGATGACTTACTCCATCTGCAGGGGATTCTGTCAGTGTATTCTAAGCCCTGTCGACAGGGTGAGTAATACTTTTAGATAAAATAACCATTGACCGAGATGTCAATCAGATATTTGTCTCTGCGGGGCACATCTGAGTAAATAAATCACGTGGTTTAACTGAAATGTGTGGGTTTAACTGAAACGATATATGCAGATGTGAATGTGAGATACTCAGTCTTGAGTCAGTCTCAGCTTCCTTCCAGAAGAGATTCGGTCAGTCACGAAGGGTGCCCCGCTTGGGCAGCGGTCCACTGCGAGACTTCGGTTGAGTACCCGCGACCAAGAAGCGGAAGAAGTGCTACGTGGGGCCTTGAATATAACCCATTGTGGTATGGTCAAGAGGAGAAGTTATGTGTCAGTATATTAGTTTGTTTTCGTCTTCCTCCATATCTGTCCGACTGCCTCTCTAACACCACAGAAGCTTTGACCTCTCTGTTATATAATTAAGGAATGATTTTTTATTTTAATCATTTTTCATTAATTATATTTTATCGTTCAGTTTGGTTGGGCTTTGAACTATTCGGGTTAAGAGTTCAGGTGTGTAGTCAATTGGTGCAGTTTACGCTCGCGCGCAAAGGATATGACAATCACCATTGTCATAATAAACCCCAGACAGGAAATGCGGCTGGTGTGTGGATGACGTCATGCCCGAAAGAGATGGGCTGAGAATTTGGAAGATTTTGAAAAAGAGTCAGTTGAGTTCCGACCATGGTGTTGAGAAGTTGGGGTCCGACCAGGCAGTTGAGGATTTGAGATTGGATTATGCAGGCAGACTATTGGGGCATAGAGAATTGGGTTTTCTACCTTTGTGGCGGCGATTAAGTTTTTCGGGTCCCGACCAGCAAAGATGAATTGAGATCTAAAACACCACAAGATGTACCGAACGTTGGAGGTGATGTAAGCATAGTATGACACGAAAGACTTTTAAGAATTGTGTCGCTCCTTGTGACGAAGAACTGAAGTCAGAAATTAATAAATGGTTCTTACCTGAACAACAGAGAGTCCGCCTGTTCCTGGATTTGTATTTGAATATGTATTTGTTGGTTGGTTCTTTGTTTAATGGCATATCAACCTTTGTAGGTTATTCAATGCCAAACCATTCTCCTAGAAGAACAGTAGTGGTACTATTTAACCCATAGCTGGGAGGAGGATAAGGGGGTTCCTACTTTTCCCAGGGGTATTTGCCCGAAAGTGAACGTAATAGTGCGACTGGAGTACGAACTCGCTTACTACGATTCCGCAGTCTATCGCTTTAACCATTACACCACAAGGACACCCCCTATATATGCATTTCTAGTACCATTGTTATTGAGATCGTCATGATTATACAACACTCTCTCAAGAAAAAATTAAGACAGTTATATTTTGTAGACAAAGTGTTATGATCCCATCATTTATCATTTTCCTCATCATGAGCATATAACAATGTTTCATAATATCCATTCTGATATAATAATGATCAACTCGATATAACAAAATACAAATATTTGGTTTAAAAATCAACTTTTTTTACGAAGTTTGCTCATTGCGTAATTATTTTATTTATGTAAAACTCAAATCGTTAAGTCTTACAAATATCATCTTTGTTTTTTGTCTTTTTTTGTTTGTTTGTTTTTTGAGATCCTTCAAACTCGTGGCTAGCTCCGTTTATAGCAGAATTTAAAATACATGGATTCTGTCCCCTGCGGAGTCGAAAGATCCCCTCCAAAGTGGTATCCTGGGTATCACACTAAACTGTATGTGACGACGAGGCTCCAGTTCTTGGGGGGTGTGGCCAACACCTTCATTACCATTATTCTTGTCCACACAGTCCAGCAATGGTAGAACTTGTCAAGGTCCAATCCATGGCTCAAATCGATAGGTTTGGTTTGGTTTGGTTTTATGGCATATCAACCATGGAGGGTTATTTAATACCAAATCCCATTTATAAGTAAGAAAAGTTGGCGACTTTAGTCGAGGGTGACACGAAGGCTTCCTTTTCAATAGCTACTACACCGTTGTGTTGGGGAGGGCGCTACTCCATTCCTTTGATTGCTCCACTTTACCCTTGATCTTTACCTTAGAATGCTGAGTTAAGCAATGCGGAATCAAGTACCATTTTTTAAAGTCTTTTGTATGACGCGACTTGGGATTGAACCCCTGTCTCTCAGACCATTGGCGAACATTAAGTTCATATAGGCCAATTAAACATATGATTCTAAACGCATTTTGTAGAAAACATTTTTAAATAAGCCTGTGCTCATTATTATTTTTTTTTTTTTTTGCACACAGTTAAATTGTTTCACTTATTTCTATCTAATACGAATAATTCTATTTATTATTAATCTTTTGTTTACACATTGTTAAATGTTTTCAAATATTGATATCTATCTCTAGGAATTCAATCAAACATCCGTTATTTGTTTACCCAAAATGATCAAACAGTTCTATTTCAAACAATTCAGTTTAGCATAAGTCAACAAAATTAAATGGTTTCAAATATTGCTATGTATCACTAACTAATTCAATTAATAATCAGTCATTTGTTTTCACACAGTTGAATGATCAAACAGTTCTGTTTCAAACGATTCAATTTAGCGAAAGTCATTTGTTTGAACTCAGTATAAACCTGGGTTCAATCCCAGGTCGAGTCATACCAAAGACTTTAAAAATGGAACTTGATACCACCTTGCTTAACACTCAGCATTATAAGGTACGGTTCAAGGGTAAAGTGGAGCAATCCTGGGAATGGAGTAGCGCCCTCCCCTACACCTTGGTGTAGTAGCTATCGAAAAGGGAGCCTTCGGGTCACCCTCGACTATGGTCGCTAACTTTACTTTACTAACTTATTTGACTCATAGATAGGACTCTATCAGGTACTACCATTCCGGGTCAGAGTGGACCTGGGAGAGATGATAATGGAGGGGTATTTCGCATTACCGGAGCCTCACCATGTGATTGTTTAGTGTCATATGCAGGACACTCGTTGGGCGAGTCTTACCCCTCTGCAGAGATAAAGTCAGTGTATTCTACAGCAATAATAGACTGGGCCGAAATAGATCTGTTGAAGGATCATCCTTATTCAATTAAATACAAGATACCCTTTAACTGTAAATTATTTCTATTAAAAATATTTAACTAAAGCTAAAATTGTTTACAAAGGATTATTTTTATTAGTTACTTGAAACCGTATACCTTTTTGCAACCAAATTATTGTTATTCATTAGATATCGTTTCTTGAAACTATATAATTGTGTACAAATTGTTGGTATTAGATAGGAATACTTGAAACCATACAACTGTGTGGAGTTTATTTGTATTAGATAGGAAACTTTTATATCAACTGTGTGCAAATAGTAAAACAAAACAATGTACGCAATTCCCCATCCTAAAAGCATAAAATAACCCTACACGGTTTGACATGCTGTTAAAGTCAATCAGTCAATCAATTGGCACTCGTTCCACACAAACAAATCTGTCCTAATAACAGCTGAAATAGGGAAGAAATTTTCCTGTGAATATTTTCTAATGGCAAATGATTCTAAGCTCTTTACCTCCAATTTCAGAAAGTATTACAAAGAGACTATCACAGCAGACTATCATAAACATTTTCAAACTTAAGCTGAACATGTCTAACAAATTAAAACTGTGATTTATATAAAATAGAACTGTAAAACAAATGAAGTATTATATTAATGGCAATATTACATGATGATTCCAACACTGACAGCAAACACCAACCGAAACATCACAGCACCCCTACGGCCAGTCAGACAACTACGATATGTTGTTCATCTGAGTAATTTTATGATATAGCAATAGACTGTGAATTCCTATAAATAAAACCTATAATTTGTTGGATTTATATATAGCTGACGTAATCCTGATTTCAGAGTAAATTTACGTACACCATACTGGTCCATTAGCCTTGTGGGTAGAGTGTTCGCCAATGGTCGGGGAAACTGGTCTTCAATCCCAGGTCGAGGCATACTAAAGACTCAAAAAATGGTACTTGATACTTCCTTGCTAAACACTCAGCATTATAAGGGTAAAATAGAGCGATCCAGGGAAAAGAGTAGCGCCCTCCCTCACACTGCAGTGTAATAGCTATTTAAAAGGGAGCCTTCGGATCACCCTCGAGAACGATCGCCAACTTTACGATCGATACACTACTGTAGTAATCACAGTTTAATGAGACACAATAGTAGTTTATTGAATATATACACATTGGTATAATTACTATACTTATATGGCTCAACATTTTAAATAAAGGTACTATGAAAGTTATTTTATAATTGCATTTTATTTTATTCTAAAATACCACACAATAGTTTTTAAACTAAATTGTTTGATTAAAATGAATAGCTTGAAATAGAAATGTTTTTGACAATTGAACCGTACTTACTTTTAAACTGCACTCTTATGCTAAACTGGATTATTTGAAATGGAACTGTTTGTGGACATTGAAACTATACTTAAACTTAACTGATTTATTTAATATAGAACAGTTTTGACATTTAACTGTGTGTAAACAAAATCTGTACTTATGCTAAACTGAATTAAGTGAATTAGAACTGCTTGACTAAACTGAATAAGACCAGACAATTCGACGACATATTGCTCCGCCACTGCAACGCAGTATACAATCAAAATCCGATAGATAGATGGGTGAAGGGATGCATACTCCCCTTCCCTAAAAAGGGGGACCTCGGATTAGCCAAAAACTACCGAGGCATAACACTTACATCCATAGCTGCCAAAATCTACAATGCCCTACTACGAAACCGAATAGAACCCAAAATCGACAGCATACTTTGAAAAAACCAAAATGGCTTCCGAAGAAATAGATCCACGACATCACAAATATTAACCATCCGCAGAATCCTTGAAGGTGTACGGGCAAAGAACCTACAAGCGACATTAATATTTGTCGACTTTACCAAGGCTTTCGACTCCATTCACAGAGGAAAGATGGAACAAATCCTACTAGCGTACGGCATACCTAAAGAAACCGTAGCGGCAATAACGATTCTCTATAGAAACACTAAAGTAAAAGTACGATCACCGGATGGAGACAGAATACTTTGACATTGTAGTAGGAGTACTACAAGGGGACACGCTGGCCCCGTACCTCTTTATCATTTGTCTAGACTACGTACTTAGAACATCGATTGACAAAATCAAAGAGAATGGCTTCGAACTGACGAAGAAAAGAAGCAGAAGATACCCCGCAACAACAATTACCGACGCCGACTACGCCGATGACATAGCGATACTGGCAAATACACTTGACCAAGCCGAAACACTTCTGCATAGTTTGGAACGAGCAGCAGCGAGCATAGGCCTCTATGTTAATGCACACAAAACGGAATATATGTGCTATAACCAAACGGGGGACATCTCCACTCTAGAAGGAACCCCACTTAAACTAGTAGACAAATTCACGTACCTAGGAAGCAGCGTCGAATCAACCGAAAAGGACATCGACACGAGGTTAACGAAAGCATGGACAGCTATCAATAGGCTATCGATTATATGGAAATCAGACCTAACCGATAAAATGAAACGCAGTTTCTTCCAGGCAGCGGTCACATCGATACTGCTATATGGATGCACTACATGGACGCTAACAAAACGGCTGGAGAAGAAACTAGATGGCAATTACACAAGAATGCTGCGTGCAATCCTGAACAAGTCCTGGCAGTAGCACCCCACAAGACACCAACTGTACGGCCACCTGCCCCCTATCACGAAAACTATTCAAGTTAGACGAACCAGACATGCAGGACACTGCTGGAGAAGCAGAGATGAACTCATAAGAGATGTACTCTTATGGATCCCCACACATGGCCGCGCAAAAGCAGGACGACCAGCTCGAACGTACATTCAGCAGCTATGTGAGGATACAGGATGTTACCCTGAAGACCTACCTAGGGCGATGGACGATAGGGAGGAGTGGCGAGAGAGGGTCAGGGATATCCGTGCTACCAGCACGATATGATGATGATGATGATGAAACTGTACTTACATTTAAATTTTTAAAATGGTTAGAGTGTTCGCCAATGGCCCGGAAGACCTGGATTCAATCACCAGGTCGAGTCATACCAAAGACTCAAAAAGTGGTACTTGATACCTCCTTGCTTAACACAGCATTATAAGGTAAGGATCAAGGGTAAAGTGGAATTTTCCAAGGAAAGGAGTGGCCCCTTCCCCTACACCTTGGTGTAGTAGCTATCGAAAAAGAGCTTTCGGGTCACCCTCGACTATGGTCGCCAACTTTACTTTACATTTAAACTGCATACTTATGCTAAACTGAATTGTTTGAAATAGAACTAATTTCATAAAAATGGATTTGGCATTGAATAACCTACAAAGGTTGATATGCCATTAAACCCAAACAACCAACCAATCATAGTCTATCCTAAATTAAACCTACTGGGTAAGTTTTGGCTTAGGAATAGACTACTGTATGTTTGGGGTTTGTCATAGGTCTAACCTGGAATTTTGAGCTAAAACTTTTCAGGTTTACTTATCGACTTATGATATCGACTCGTATCCCACAGTTTATATACTGAGTTGATGTCAAATTAGGCTTAATTGGGGTGAATTACAGAGAAGACAGGACGGCGGTATTCAAGACACTTACTTCTTTCTTCGAGTTTGTATTCTTAAACTTATCTTTCTTTTGTCTTCATACCAATAATCTCCCTTGGTTATCGCTCTCCTGTGTAATAGAATGTAGCCATATTGTTCGTTATCAAAACCTTCGAATCGGTACCCCGTTTTCGTCTCATATCAAAAATCCATTAAACTGCCTTTATATTTTCTGATATATGCATTAACCCTTATCATCCAAAAGAGCTAAAAGTTTTATATTATCTTAAATATTCGAGTTACAATAAAAAGCAAGAGAAATACGTTGCCCAGTCAACCAGAGCTGTAGAATACACCGACTGCATCTCTGCAAAGGGGTAAGACTCCCATAAAGAGTGTCCTGCATGTGACACTAAACAATATGATGGTAAGGTTTCAGTAATGCTTGAGCTTTGGGGAATGCGGAGTCCCTCTTTATTGCCATCGCTCCCAGGTCCACTCGAGTCCGGAGTGGAAGCACCTGGTAGAGTCTTATCTATGGGTCAAATTGCACTAAACTGTGTAGTTAGGCTAAACTGAATTGTTTAAAATAGAACTGTTTTGACATCTAAGCTGCATACTTATGCTAAACTGAATTGTTTGAAATGGAACTATTTTAACATGCTAAACTGAATTTTTTGAAAGAGAACTGTTTTTGCATTGAAACTTTTCTTACGCTAAACTGAATTGTTTGAAATAGAACTGTTTTAATATTTAACGGTGTGTAAACAAAATCTATACTCATACTAAACGGAATTGTTTAAATTAGAACTGTTTGGCTAAATTTAATAGCTATAAATAGAAACATTTTTTTACAATTAAATTGTGTACTAAACTGAATTGCTTGAAATAGAACTGTTTATTTGGATAAAAATGTATTTGGCATTAAATAACCTACAAACAAACCAAACAAACAAGAGAAATACGATGAAAGAAATACTTGTCAAAAATCAATGTCTGACAAAGCAGTTTTTACGATGACTAACTTGCAGGAGTTATTCAGCTTTAACTTTGTAGTTATATACTTTTACTATGATATCACAGTCCAGCCGGCTGGTCACACGCTATAGGTACTTCCCCTCAAATAATAATTAAGAAAGCTTCATTTAAGGTGATTAACCAGAAGTCATTCAAATGTTGCTATATAGTTATATTCTCTACCGTCATTTTACCTTTCCTGTTAAAAATGAAAATCCAATCTCTTAAACCCTCTTTTAAGTGGCCCATTGGCATAATGGTTAAAGTCTTCATTAATGGTCGAGGAGACTGAGGTTCAATCCCAGGTCGAGTCATACCAAAGACTCAAAGATGGTACTTTATGACTCCTTGCTTAACACTTAGCATTACAAGGTATGCTTCAAGGTCAAAATGGAGAAATGCAGGGAAAGGAATCACGTTCTTCCCCACACCTCAATGTTGGAAGCTATTAAAAGGAGAGCCTTCGGGTCAACCTCCACTAAGGTCACTAACTTTACTTA
Source organism: Sepioteuthis lessoniana (assembly GCA_963585895.1). Taxonomy (NCBI): domain Eukaryota; kingdom Metazoa; phylum Mollusca; class Cephalopoda; order Myopsida; family Loliginidae; genus Sepioteuthis; species Sepioteuthis lessoniana. The sequence continues at coordinate 84,506 of CAUZXS010001084.1, read as the reverse complement.
CTAATATAATAAAAAGTAACTGTATTTCAAATGTGTTATTCTGCTACACACACACACACGCGCAGAGGCATATATATATATATATATATTCGAATTTGGCTCTACTTACTGGCAACTGGCATGACACGTCCTGCCCATTTCCAAAAGTGCTGCAAAGAATCTAAGAAGCAACCACTCAGCGAATTATTATTGCTGGAGCGACAGCACTGACTCTATTTTCTCTGAAGACTTTACGCTTTTCAGCTGTCAACTTTATCTCTCTTAACACCTACCCTTGAGTCGAGTGGATGTCAGTGTTATGACACGTGTACACCGACTTCAGAGCAGAGGAAGAATTTTTAAAAAAATTAGATGGAACACAATATGAAGGATCAATTTGTATGAAAAGTACAGAAAGACAGAAAGCGCTTACATCTTTTTTATTTGTAAGTTTAGATTCTATGAAATTAATTAAAAAAATAAAACAGCTTTGTTTTATCAAGTTAGCTCAGATGAAAGCCATATAAAAGTCTGCAAGATAGAATGATTAAAAAAAATTAAAGCAAGGAAAAGGTTTAATACAGGGAACAAATAAATGAATGGAGGAGAAAAAATAATTAATCTAAATTTGGTTAATTAAACAGACCAACTGAACTACGGGGCTAAGAATACGCCGTGTCTATCCCTTGGAGAGGGGTAAAATGTTCCCACCATAAAGAAATATGCTAGGTATAACGGTAAACTCCATTATCTCTGGCAAAAATCAACAGTAGGGAGGAGGGTCCTGGTTTGCTGAAATATGTACCTGTTAAGGTTCCATTGAGGGATCAAATACAACGGCTTATTCATTTTCTGTACTTGAAACAATTTAACTGTTTGTAAATAAAATATTTATATTGAATTGAATTATTAGTATTACATAGCAATACTTGAAACTACTTAAGTGGCAAATAAAATCATTAGTTTGAGAAAGCGATACTTAAAACTATTTAACTGTGTGCAAATAAAACTGTGTTAGTGTTTGGCAGCAATACATGAAAACATTTAAAAATAAGCGATGGTTCGTTTAAAATTGTTACTTACTATTTGTTCACAAATCATATATATCTTATATATATGTATTAAAGTTCTGGCATTAAATAACCAAAAATGATTGATATTCCGTAAAATTCAAATAGCCAACCAAATTGTGATTTTTTATTGATTTTTATTTATTTATTGATTTTTAACAGAATGCCAATCCATCTAGGGTTATGTTATGCCCAGAAATCAGGGAATTACGTTTATTGTACATTTTTATTCACATTGTGTTGTAGTTTCTTAAGAAGTTTTTTTTTGCATGCAATTATATGGCAATAATGTTTGTTTGTTTGATTGATTGGGTTTTATGGCATATCAACCCTTGTGGGTTATTTAAAGTCAAATCTATTTTTATAAAAATCATCAGTTCTTTTTCAAACAATTCAGTTTAACATAAGTACACAGTTTAATTGTTAAAAACATTTCTATTTCAAGCTATTCAGTTAAATCAAACACTTCTATTTCAAACAATTCAGTTTAGTATAAGTATAATTTTTGTTTGCACATAGATAAATGTCATAACATTTCTATTTCAAAGAATTCAGTTTAGCATACAAAAACAGTTCAATTTCAAACAATTCAGTTTAGCATAAGAGCGTAGTTTAAATATCAAAACAGTTCCAATTCAAACAATTCAGTTTAGTTTAATATAGTTTTTGTTTACACACTGTTAGATGTCAAAACAGCCTCATTTTAAACAATTCAGTTTAGCATAAGTACAGTTTCAAAGTCAAAAGCAGTTCTACTTCAAACAGTTCAGTTTAGCATACAATACATACAGTTAAATCTCAAAACAGCTCTATCTCAAACAATTCAGTTACGCATAAGTACGCAGTTTAAATGTCAGAACAGTTTAATTTCAAGCAATCCAGTTTAGTATTAGTATGCAGTTTACTCCTATTTGACCCATAGATAGGACCCAATCAGGTGCTATCACTCCAGGCCAGAGTGGACCTGGGAGTGATGGCAATGAAACGGTGCTCCGCATTACCTAAAGCTCAAGCATTACTGGAACCTCACCATGAAATTTTTTGTGTCATATCCAGGACACTCGTTGGGGGAGTCTTACCCCTCTGTAGCGATGCATTCTGTGTATTCTACAACCCCAACTGATAGGGCAATATATGGTATTAAGTATTCCTATCTAAGACAAATAATTATACAAGCACTGTGGTATGATTTCAAATAGTCCTATCAAATACTAATAATTATATGGATTCAAGTGATTGTTTCGAGTTAATAAATATTATTTGCTTGCAAACAACTATATAGTTTCTGATAACTAATAACAATCCTAAGTAAATAACTACGGCTTCAAGTAACTGTTCTTAGCACAAATAATTTATAGTTATATAAATTATAAGTACGTCAGTAGAATACTAATAAATATTAAACAGATACCTTTGACTAATAGATGAGACCTTAACTCGAATTATGACTCCGGGTCAGAGTGGACTATGAAATATAGGTAATGAAGTGGTGCTCTACACTACCCAGATCTCCACAGCTGGTTTTTGGTTTCTTTGTTTAATGGTATATCATCCTTCCTGGGTTATTTAATGCGAAAACCATCCTTCTAGAAGAATAGTAGCGGTATTTTTTAACCCATAGCTAGGGCATTTGTCTAGAAAGTGAACGTAATAACGCGTTTGGAGTTCGAACTCGCTCACTACGATTCCGCAGTCCAGCGCTTTAACCATTACACTAGATGGACACCCTTTCCAGAACTGGAGCCTGACCATTAAATGCAGTTCAGAGCCATACCGGTGTCAGCTTATTCTAAGTCCCACCGGCGGGGCCATTTAACAAGACAGAGAGTCGACATTCGTGCTGAACTTCATTTTTTTTTTATTCGAATTCTTGATATAACGCAATATAACCAATAAGAATTTACTTCTTCATACATGATCATTATAATGTCACGCTACTAGCACGAATTTCCCTGACTCACTCTCGTGCCATACATTTCTATCTTCCATCGCTTCCAGCAGGTCTTCAACCTTTACATTCTGTGTCCGTACAGAGTTCTTACAGTTACATTCTTGTTCGTCGACCAACATTTGCATGTCGTTGTGAAGGAGTCCATTGAAGAACGTCGCTTCTGAATTTGTCTTTACATCTTCAGCCGTGTCCTGCATGTCTTGTTCATCTAATTTGGATGGTTTTAGAGATGGGAGGGAGGTGGTCGTACAGCCGCTGCTTTGTGGAATGTTGCTTCCAGGATTTTTTCAGTATATCTCGTAGCATTCTTGTGCAGTCCCTGTCTAGCTTTTTCTCTATACGCTTAGTCAACGTTCATGAGGTGCATCCATATAGTAGAATTGACACAACCGCTGCTTGGAGGAAATTGAGTTTTATTTTATCAGATAGGTCAGACTTCCATGTAATCAATAACCTATCGATAGCAGTCGATACCTTTGCTAGTCGCATATTGATGTCTCTTTCAGTAGATGAGACGCTACTTCCGAGGAACGTGAACTTGTCGACTAATTTTAGAGAACCACCATTTAGTGAGGAGATATCTCCTTTTCCATTAAAACACATGTACCCCGACTTGTCTTCATTCACATCGAGGCCAATGCCACCTGCTGCCTGCTCCAGACTGTACAGCGGGGATTCGGCTGGGGTAGGTATATTTGCGAGAAGCGCTATGTCATCTGCATAGTCTACGTCTGTAATAGTTTGTGCGGGGTAAGATCATTAATATCATCACGAAGCGCTCTTACAACAGGAACCCAAAGAGTTAATGGTGGTGTAATGGTTATCGTCGTAGGAAATGGACACGGCGACACGAGTTCAAATCCTGGACGTGGCTGATTGCATTTCACTTAGCACTAATACCCTTGGGAAAGGTATGAATCCAAATATTCTCCCTCCAGCTATGGGTTAGTAGTAGTAGGGTAGACTGAGTTCTTCAGCCTTGTTGAGGCAACTAGTCTTGGAGAAGGAAATCTTTGAATTCAAACCTGTTAAACTCTGCTTAAAAATTGACCTTGTGTCATATCCTGCCCGAGCGGAGGGGTTGGTAAATATGATTAAGAGTCATATAGTTGCCAAGAAATACATTTTAAACAGATATCTTTTGTTTTGTTCTATTTATTAATTGATTTATTTTGATTTTTGACCAGTCTGGGACTATTTTATACCTAGATGGCACGGAATCGCACGTTTGTATTTACTTTTATTTTTATGTGTGTATAGTTTCTGTAATATGGTTTCAAGTATTCAATCTAATACAAATGATGTGCAAATAGTTCTTTTTGACCAATGAGTGGGACCTTAACAGGTACTACGATTCCAGATCAGAGTAGAACTGGGAGTAATGGCAACGAATTGGTATTCCATGCACCAAAGAGCTCGAGCTTTACCATCAGATGCAGCCTAATATTATACTACTTTTTGAGGGAGGCGTCCTTTCCTCTCTCTTAGAAATACAATCAACGTATTCTAAGTCTTCCCGACGGGACAATCTCTTATTTTGAGGATGCAAATTGGGCTCAACAACAAATTCTTTAATTTTCTATAGAGATTAGATGCGAGCAAAGTGAAATAGAAATCGATAAAAACGGAAGGCGTCAAAAAATGGCTGAAGTTGAGAGACAATTGAATGTTTCGAAATGTTCTGTTAGTTCCTTTAAAATTTCGCATAAGGATCTTTCTTTGTATTCATACAATGACAGTCATTTTCTAAACATAACGATTTCGCAGGCTGGGAAAGCAAATAAATTTCACAAAGAATAAAAAAAGAAGACGGAATGAAGAAAAATTTGGATTGGGAGCAACAAACAGAAATTCAACGTTATTAATTCAGAAAGACAGTCAGTAATTCTATAACTAAAAAATAAAAAGATACCCTTGCCTGATTCTTGGAAAATCCACAATCAAGATGAAATAAAAGACAAATGTATTGAAATGACAGTTATTCATATTTGCTTTCATTTCATTCTTATTTTATTCTTTCTCTCTCTCTCTCTCTCTCTCTCTATATATATATATATATATATATATATGTAAGTAAAGTTGGCGACCGTAGTCGAGGGCAACCGGAAGGCTCCCTTTTCAAAGCTACGACACCGAAGTGTAGGGGAGGGCGCTACTCCTTTTCCTGGATTGCTCCACTTTACCGTAAATATATACCCTATATATATATATATATATATATATATATATATATATATATATATATAAAATCAACTGATTTTTATACTGAAAAAGGGTTACGTTTTGTTCAATTATAAGCTCAAGAAGCTGTAATCGTTTATTTGTATTTATGCAATATTGACCAATTGGTATTTACAGGCTTTTTTATATTTCTTTAAGATTCTACAGATTTCATTTTTTGACTGGCCACGAAAAATTTGAATAATCCAAACTCAAAATAATTTAAATCTTTTCCCTCCTAGTTTGTTTAAGACACATTTTTTAAACAAATTAAAATTATTGTTAAGTCATCAACTTTTTATCTAATTTCGAGCCTTCATCAATCTTATAAATAAGCGATGAAATAGATAAATCTTCACGAGATTTATACATTCATTCTGTAAATACAATCCAAGCTGGGACTATTTTATACCTTATTTCTTTTGAGCGAAAATCTAACATTCTGTTCGTTCAAGTATTACATTTTATTTCGACATAGCTTAATTATTCTAAATTAAATGAAAGTATTGTTTATTTAGACATGCTCATACTACCATATCAGTCTTCTCTCTCAGATAGAATATTGTAACTGTATCTGCTTACATATTAGCGCATAAATTTACTTTTTCTCCTCCAACGTTACATACTCACACAAGGATCTTTTACACATACACAGATGTAGGCAATGGAAACTGCTACATTGAATACAATGTAAATATTAGAGAATAATTGCGCTCTAACAATTATGATCTTTTCTTCCAGGGAAAGACTTCAAATTTTGTTTTTCAACAAACTTTTCATTCAAGTTAAAAAAAACAAATATATATATATATATATATATATATATATATATATATAGGAGAAGGCATAGCGTGAGGGTTATCGACGTCAGAAATGGAATCTGCTATCTGAGTTAAAATACTGGACGTTCACTTGTTCACCCTCAGCTATATGTAAATAGTAGGGCAGGGAGTATAATCAAAATAAACACAATACATGGCTGCTCCAGACATTAGGAAACACAAAACAACTGAAATTTGCCGAACAACTCATGATCTTAGAAGAGTACTAAGAGTATGATAATGAAAGTAACTCCCAAAATATGAATGGAATATAGAATTCATATAATCACTACTTTCTCTCACCCTATGTTTGAGTAAAAACTCGGAGAGGTATTGTAAGAAATCGAAAGCTGAAAATTGAATAATAATGTCAATATATTATGCAACAGAATTCAACATCCATTTATAACACTGGCCTTTATCTAGACATTTAAAAATATAAACTATTAAAGATTTGTTCTAAAAATCGCAAAACAATGTTACCTTTTTCTCGAAAAAAGGTCCCATCTCAAAACATAATCAATTCTGAATATATTTTAGTGAGTTGCTTGTCTTTGCAAAACTAAGCATTTAGTTCTGATGAAGACTTTGGACTTGCATGAACATTTTTTTCTATTATGATTATTTCATTTTTTCTTCTCATACTTGAAATCATTTTTAATAGAATGCTTTAATGTGCAGGCAAATTTTGAAGACGAAACGCGTTGGAAGAAATAAAATTAATAATAAAAAATATATCATCAACTACACCAAATATATATCTTGTATCCGTTTACTTCCCCGCTATATATATATATATATATATATATAAGGCTTGGTTTACTGATCACATAAGCGAGAAACTGACGGTTACCAAGGACTATTGACTCAGTAGCGGTGCAGTCTTAAATTATGTCCAGTCAATTATATATATATATATATATATATATATATATATATATATATATATGATTGCTCTATCTTTGCAGGTAATTGCCGTCACTTGATTCAGTAGCACCGTCTGGATTGATGCCATGACTTCGGCCATGTCCTCTCAGGTGACACCTCAGACCAGCAACAGTAAAAAAAAATCCTTTAAGCAGCAATGACAGACAAATGGAATGAAGCTTTTAGAAGTTCAATTCTTGGGGAAAATTTTTCTGCAGTACTCGGTGCCTTTTTGTCCACAAAAATATTTGCAGACTTTACTGCAAATGATGCACGTGGTATCACATAGCATCAAAGAAAGTGTGCTTTGTTAACGTCTCCAATGAAACTTTATGTAATTGGCGTATCCACCTTTCAAGAGAACAATACAATCATAAACCTCCAAGCAGACTCTTTAACATGAGAGTTTGCCACTGTTTATTTCTGCTGTTGCAGAGCTGACTTTGCATAGTGGCAGTACATCCGTCTTAACCAATCACTGGGGGTCCGCATATGATCTGCAGACTGTTCTGCTTGTCTGGTTATGTCACCGGTTGGCACGGTCGATCTGCCATTCTGCCCACGTTGTGTTTTTGATCCAGACAGCAGATAGATCACTAATTGGATGTTGCAAGTCGATGAGTGGACGGATTAGACCACACAATTAAGAAAGTAAAAAAAGTCGAATACCACCTGAGAACAGAGCACGGATTTGTAACATTCAATTAGTATTTTAGTAAAATAAAGAGTCTTTGAAATGGTACATACATTCACCCTTTCCGATAGATAGTAGTTATTTGACATGGAGACCTAGATCACGAATTAACTGTCAGTCAGTTTCTCGGCATTCAGAGCCAGACACAAGGTCTCCAAATGTATCTTATAAATTTAGGCTTTTTCTCTTCTCGCTTTCTAGTCTGGTGTAAGGCAATCTCAAGGAGCAGTTACATTAACTTTTCTTGCTTCTGATTCTCTCTTTTCTTGATAGTCAGGTTTAGATGATTTCAAGTAGCGTATTATGTTCACTATTCTCAGTTTCTCTGTGTTATGAATTCTGGTAAAAGGTCAGAATTCATAGTATAATGGAGTCTCTTAGCCGTTACTCGATTTTTTCTTACCTTTACCCAAAGGGACAGGTCTTTCCTAATTTAAATTCTATCAATTAATTTTACTCCCACCTCATTTTGTTTTCTACTTTTCAGTGTTCGGTTTACTCCGACCATTACCCAAAAAAGAGCAAGGTCTTTTCCCTTCTTCAATGTTTTCTTCTTAAACTTTTCTACACAGTAGACCATTAATCTACCTCTTGAAATATGACAGTTAAGATTCATAACTGCCAACAAAAAACTTCGAATTTAGAAAAAATTATATTAATTATTTTCGTTTCAAAAGACAATTGTACTCAACCCACCTGCCAGCCATCTCTGTCAGGCCTGACCCCTAAATTAACCCATGCGTCGGCTCATCATTTGTGGACAATCAAAATAAAAATTACCCAAAAAATAAAACCTTGATATTTTTTTTCAATCAAAACAATTCGCCTGGTTTTTCCTTCCTGAAAAAAATATTTTTCTCGTTTCTCTTCTGACAAAAAGATTTTAAAAAAAGATTCATTCTTTGGTGATGTATGGAGTTATTCTTCTGAAACCAATTTCAGTTATTTTCATCTTTTGTAATGTACTGAATTATTCCCGTAAAATCTACTTTGATCAATTCTCACTTTTCTGATTAATGAATTTATTCGGGTTAGGCTCTCCATTATATTATATCACAGCATAACTTTTATGGCCCTCTCCAAAGGAGGTCCATCCTGTTTTTAAAGTCTTTCTCTCCCCCAATGCAGGCTCTTCTCTACCCAGAATATCAATGTTCAGTTATCTACATAAAAAGATATGTATATACATACTGTAATGAAGTATTCACCTCCCACAACCGAAGAACCTGGTGCCAGGCTGTGTGACCGAAAATAAGGTGTCAATCACAATAACTCTGGTTGCAAGAAATGATCAATCAAGTATTTGTGAAGTTGTGAAGTTATCTCAATCGAGAACAAGGAGTGAGTTTAATTTCCGAGCGAGAGAAGCCACCTGTTCTTTTGGAGTCGGCTACTATTTAGTAATTCATTCATTTACTCAAAAATATCGCTTTACGTCTACATGTTTTTGAGATCGGTCACAGCAGAAATTGATTTGGTTTGTTTAGGTTTGGTTTGGTTTTATTGTACATCGACTATTATTGGTAATTTAATGCCAAATCCTTTTTATGCATATATATTAGATTTAGGATTTCTAAACACATTTTGTAGATAACATTTTTAAACGAAACTGAGCTAATTTTTACGCACATTTAAATGATTTCACCTATTTCAATCTTATACGAATAATTCTATTTACTATAAATCCTTAGTTTGGATACAGTTAAATGTTTTCAAGTATTGCTAGGTACCATTATCAATTCAATTAAACATCAGTCATTTGTTTACACAATCAAACAGTTCTATTTAAAACAATTTAGTCTAACATATAAAAATTTTTTAAATGGTTCCAAGTATTGCTATTTAACACTGACAACTCAATTAAAAATCAGTCATTTGTTTTACATATATTTAAACGCTCGCATAGTTCGATTTGAAACAATTCAATTTAGCATAAGTCCTTTATTTGCACTCAGTTAAAATGTCAAACAGTTCTATTTGACGGATAGAGAGGATCCTATCCATATTTACCAAACCCTCCGCTCGGGTAGGATATGACACAAGGTCAATTTTTTAGCGGAGTTTAACAGGTTTGAATTCAGAGATTTCCCCCTCCTAGACTAGTAGCCTCACCAAGGCTGAAGAACCCAGTCTGCCCTACTATTTACCCATAGCTGGAGGGAGAATAAATGGATTCATACCTTTCCCAAGGGTATTAGGGCTATGTGAAATGCAATTAGCCTGGTCCAGGATTTGAACTCGTCTCGCCGTGTCCATTTCCTACGACGATAACCATTACACCACGGGCACCTACCAAGTGCTACCACTCCGGGCCAGAGTGGACCTGGGAGCAATGAAAATGTAGGTTGAGTGGAGGTTGAAACAGGAATAAAGTAAGCAGTATTTTTTTTCTGTGACTACTTTTCAGACATTTTCCTTTCCTATTTCATCATGATCTTGTCGTGCCATCAGCACAGATATCCCTGACCCTCTCGCGCCACCCCTCTCTATCGTTCATCGCTTCCAGTAGGTCCTCAGGGCTACACCTTGTATCCTCACAGACCTGCTGTATGTATGTTCGAGGTGGTCATCCTGCTTTTTCTCGGCCATGTGGAGGGGTCCATAGGAGTACATCACTTATGAGCTCGTCCCTACTTCTTCAGCAGTCTGGTTCGTCTAACTTTGATAGTTTTCGTGATGGGTGGTCGGTGGCCGTGTAGCTGCTGCTTTGTGGGGTGTTGCCTCAAGGACCTGTTCAATATTGCTCGCAGCATTCTTGTGTAGCTGCCGTCAAGCTTTCTCTCCAGCTGTTTAGTTAGCGGCTATGTAGTGCATCCATATAGCAGTATCAACACGACCGCTGCTTGGAAGAAACTGCGTTTCATTTTATCGGTCAGGTCTGACTTCTATCTCGGTTGATGAGACACTGCTTCCTAAGTAGGTGAACTTGTCAATTAGTTTCCTTTTCTATGAACGTGTCATTATCTTTTCATCTTGTATTTGTTTCCGGTAATCTTCTTCAAGACCCAGCAATACAACAATCTATGATGACTGCTACATTTTAATTGATTGTAGACGTCTTTACCACCAAAATTATGCTCCAACCATCCTGATTAATAACTAAATCCCGATCATGAGCTCTCAAATGATTATTAAGTCCAGCTTCCAATATACAATAAACTTGCATCATTGGTCTAGTGGGTAGAGTGTTCGCCAATGGTCCGGGAGACCTGGGTTCCATCCTAGGTCGCGTCATATCAAAGACTTTAAATATGGTACTTGATACCTCATTGCTTAACACTTAGCAATAGAAGGTACGTATCAAGGGTAAAGTAGAGAAGTCCAGGAAAAGGAGTAGAACCCTCCCCTACGTCTCGGTGTAATAGCTATTGAAAAGGGAGCCTTCTGGTCACCCTTGACTAAATGTCGCCAACTTTACTTTACTTTCCAATATACTAAACGTGAGTAAAAGTGGCTTGAATTTAGTAAAAATTTAATGGGATTCACCAGCGTGTATTTACCCAAACCCTCCGGAAGTGACACAAGGTCATTTTTATCAGAGTTTAACAGGTTTTCCTTCTCTTAGAGCTGTTTCCATATCAAGGTTAAAGAATCAAGTCTACCCAACTATTTACCCATTGATGAAAGTAGAATAGTTGGATGCATACCTTTCCAAAGTGTTATGGTCAAGGGGAGGTTCAGATGATGACACGACACAGAAATAAGTGATAAGAAATATATTGAAGGAAAATAGCACATACACGAACAATAGCTTGAAGAAATCCCTCCTCAGCTTAACGAGCAGGAATATTACCGCTCTTGGTAACGGCTCGCTGAGACAGGACCGAGACTAAGACTGCGTAGAAGAGAGCTCAGTTGGTATTTGTCACATGAGGACGAGTCCATCTATAGGGGACACTCCAACACAAAGGATAATAGCGCTATGTGAAATGCAAGCAGGTTCGACCAGGTTTGGAACCCTGGTCGCCGGGTCCTTTTCCTTCGACGATAACCATTTCTCCAGGTGCGTCTGAAAATCTAGAATTCACCCGTATTATGAATCTTTTTATCTTTTTAAATCCACGTATTGATTTGTACTGTTTACCACAAACAATACATTACCATAAGAAGGAGGTAACATCAAAAGATTATGAATTTATCCAGGTACCAATTATGATTGTAAGTTATTAGGTGGTTTGACATACCACAATACATACATACATACATACATACAGTTAACAATTTTGATAAATTATAGCAATATATAGCACATGATTTTTGAAAAAAATTGATATCATTTGTGATGTGCAGAGTATTTCCGAAAGACGGATATCATTGAATGAATGATATTTAATGATATAATTTCAAATGACCTCAAAATTTATCTTGCCCAGTTGGCTAGGGCTGTAGAATACACCGACTGCATCTCTGCAGAGGGTTAAGACCCTTTCCAACGAGTGTCTTGGATATAACACTAAACAATCTGATGGTAAGGCTCCAGTAATGCTGGAGCTCGGGGGAATGCGGAGTACCCCTTTATTACGATCGCTCACAGGTTTACTCGGGGTCGGAGTGGTATCACCTCATAGGGTCCTATTTATGAGCCAAATAGAGCTGACTGACATTCGAACAGTGTCAAAACAAGTGACTTGTGTTGAATTGAATTGTTTGAAATAGAACTGTTTGATCACTTAACTGTGTGTAAACCACTGACTGATGTTTAATTGAATTTTAGTGATACATAGCCAAATTTGGAACCACTTCTCTGTGCGCAAACAAATGATTATTATTGAAAAGAATTGTGAGTGTTAGAGAGCAATACAGGGTGCGGAAGCAAAATTAGGAATATTATAATATAATAATAAACGACTTCATTTTAAAACAAGATTAATTCTAATTAAAAAAAAAAAAAGAAGATAGACTCAAAACAGAAAATTTACTCAATATGGCCGCTATTTTTTCCAACTATTATATCAACACGTCTTTGAGACAATTTACATATCGAAATAAATTTCACAGACATTTTGTCCCATTCTTCCTCATTAGCTGTTTTAAGCGAACCAATATTTGGACTGGAAGTTGCATTTATTTTATTTTCTAAAATACCCCATACAGCGTAATCAAGGAGGGCAAGGTCTGAGCTAAATGGAGGCCATAAAGAAACTTCAATTATTTCGGAAATTTCTTTTGGCCTGGTTTTGGCGTTAATCAAATCATAGATTCTTTGTCGTTTCTTTTCTTGTTCACTCATATTTGACAGAATTTTTATTTTAAAAAAGTTCTTGAATAATAGAGTTAATCATGAATTTCTAGATTCATCGCGTTTTCTTTTTTTTTTTTTTTTTTTTTTTGAAAAATTGGACGAATCAATCTTTAAAAAAGTTTTTAGATTATTCCGTATTTTGTTTCTGCACCCTCTAATTGAAACCATTTAACTGTGTGTAAAAAAATTGGCTCTGGCTCATCTAAAATGTTTACAAATCGATATATTTATTATATATGTATAAAAAGGATTTGGTATTAAATAGCCTATTGTGGTTGATATGCCATAAAACCAAACCAAAGCAAACCATTTATATTTTACCAGCATGTATATAAGCTACTCAGAATTCTATAAGCTACTCAGAATTTTGTAATATTACGGACGGGCGCTGTCGTCAATCAGTGAAGGTGTCACGAGATTAGCGCATGCGGGCAGAATGACCTTCAAAGTTAGACGTGATTTTGAAATAATCACAGATGAATTATCACGTGTTGCACGACAGTTTCACTGGTGACATCGAACATTCGGGGATCTTCGATTTGTTTCCCAAAATATCTATATGAGAAAACAATTCACGAAATTTTGGGGAGTTGAAGGCAGCTTTCAAAATAGGCGCGTCAAAGGTTCCGAGGCCCGACTCGTCCTACCCTGTCTGCTACGACCTATCTGTCAGGCGTGTGTCAACGGCCAGCTCTCACCCACACCGCCGTCACCAACAAGAGGAAGGGAGAAGAAGAACGTAACTAAAATGAACTTTTCGAGTTGCAACGATCATAGCCCTAAGTGAATGATAAACGACTGCTATATTTTCGTCCCTTGCCTTCGAGTTTGAGTATTTCTTTTTCTGTGGACTTCCTTCTTTAAAGCACAACACGTTGGTCCTATGTTACAATTTGATATCTAAACACCTTTTTTTCGCAGTGAATGGCATTTCTATACCTGAAAATATAAGAGTATAAAACATCAAACTAGGAACTTTGTATTGTTTCTATACATGCTGTTAAAATTTGAAATTGTTTCCAAAATATATCTCGTGTAATGCAAGACGCCCTGCTTCATTAGTGAAACTTTATTTTTGGTAAGTCGTCCTTTACACGAGTACATACGATCTGTGTGTGTGTGTGTGTGTTTGTGTTTGTGCGCACGCGTTTGTGTGTATGTTTCCACGGACAATAGAGCTTGCGAATAAAATAAAAAGATAAAGTATCTTGAATATTCAACCCTTTTTTTTTTCTTTTTTTAGACAGCTACCTTTAATATCATTCATTAATCAGCCAGAGAATTCTGTACATAGAGACATCATTGTTTGATCGATTGCCTTAATCAATAAAATATAATTAATGGAAATGCCGATATGAAAATAATTTTGCCATTTAACAATATCGCCTTTAATTAGCTTTTAATAGACGTCTTCTCTCATTGACATGACAGAAGCTAAAAAATAATAACAGGATAACAGCAACACCAGCAGAGTCTTTTTTTCTTTTTCATGCTTTTTGATATTATAAAAAAATTTTATTTTATTTTTGGTTTATTTTAATTCTATGCGTCTGAAAAGTTACGACGTTTGAAGTCTCCTTGTGCAATGGTTTGAAGTTGGCCAAGCGGACAAATAAAAGAACGAATGAAGACGAACAGAAACAAGATTTAGTGAGACAAAATTGCAACCAATACACGTTGCCTTTCGATAATACGAGGAAATTTAAAGAAGGATCAACTGAAAGAAAGAAAGTCCAGGTTTTAAAGACAGATGAAAGAACAAAAGAAAGAAAGAAAAATTAAAAGTATGGTTTTAGTAGAATGAAAGAAAGAAAGAATGAAAGAAAGAAAGAAGGAACGATTAAAGTACAAAGAAAGAAAGAAAGAATGTTCAGGTTTAAAAGAAAGAGGAATGAACAAAAGAAAGAAAGAAAATTAAATATAGGGTTTTAGTAGAAAGAAAGAAAAATAAAGATATGGTTCGAATTGAAAGAAAGAAAGAAAGATCAGAGTAAAAAGAAAAGAGGTTGAACGAAAGAAAAAAAAGAAAGAAAAATGAAAAATGTGGTCCGAATAGAAAGAAAGAAAAAAAGAAAAATAAAGACATGGTTTGAATTGAAAGAAAGAAAGAAAGAAAGAAAGATCAGAGTAAAAAGAAAGGAGATAGACCGAATGAAAGAAAGAAAAATAAAAAATGTGCTCCGAATAGAAAGAAAGAAAGAAAGAATGTTCAGGTTTAAAAGAAAGAGGAATGAACAAAAGAAAGAAAGAAAAATTAAAAGTAGGGTTTTAGTAGAAAGAAAGAAAGAAAGAAAGAAAAATAAAGATATGGTTCGAATTGAAAGAAAGAAAGAAAAAAGAAAGAAAGGAAGAAAGATCAGAGTAAAAAGAAAAGATGTTGAACAAAAGAAAGAAAAAAAAATGGAAAATGTGGTCCGAATAGAAAGAAAGAAAGAAAGAAAGAAAGAAAAATAAAGACATGGTTTGAATTGAAAGAAAGAAAGAAAGAAAGAAAGAAAGATCAGAGTAAAAAGAAAGGAGATAGAACGAATGAAAGAAAGAAAAATAAAAAATGTGCTCCGAATACAAAGAAAGAAAGAAAAATTAAAAGTATGATCTCAGTAAAAAGAAAGAAAGAAAGAAAGAGAGAAAGAAAGAAAGATCATCATAAAAAGAAAGAGGATGGAACGAAAGAAAGAAGGAAAAATAAAAAAATGTGGTCCGAATAGAAAGAAAGAAAGAAAGAATCATAAACTAATAATCCTCTAAAAAAACGAAAATGTCTAAACGGACGAAAGAAAGAAAGAAAAATAAAAAAAAATTTGGTCTGAATAGAAAGAAAGAAAGAAAGAATCATAAACTAATAATCCTCAAGAAAAAGCAAAATGTCTAAACGGATCTCAACACTAAAAGCTTAAATAACCTTTTTCAGCGAAAACTAGCGAAATGTTTTTCACGAGCTTAAGAAAATAACCTGCAACATAAATTTGCATGTGTCAGTGCTTACCATTTAACTGGTAGAAATAACAATGCACTTTTCGTTACCATTTGCAAAATTTCGACGCAACGATTGCAATATCTATCCATTATAGAAATTGCTATTTTACGAGCAAAGTCCTCAAGAATATAACAAAACAATGATTCGAAATAAGTCTGTCACTTCTTGATTTATCGACCCAACTACGCACGATCGACCCAATCCCTTACGATGTAAGAATAAAAAATCAAGAAGAAACTATTAAAAAATGTTGAGTAATCCTTCTCCTAGACTGGCTGAAGAGCCCGCCTGGTCCTACTTGTCCAGATGTAAATATCTCTAAAATTTTGTTTACTTTACCCTGGCAAATATACAACCGCTGGCAAAATTTATGAATTGACCGCTCTTAGAAGACATTTCTTCCGTAATTTTTAATCCATAAAACATAAACTGAGCAGAAATCTGAGATAAAGGTTATTTTATTTGATAACCAAACTTTCTGGCTTCGTAAAACATACCTGGAATTAATTTAGATAATTTATTTTATTTCCTAATGGAGATTTTTTTTTCAATTTTAGGTAGAGGAAAAATAATGAATTCTCTAAATTTTGAAGAAAAAACTGGGATAAAAAAAACTTTACCAGTAATTCATTGCCATAACTTTTATGTCAGCCTTCATTCTTCAAGGCATAGACTTAACTAACGGAAAACAATATTTTTTATCAAGCTGTTTTCAGTTTTCTCGTGGCGCAGTGACAAACGTGCTGGACCGCGTCATCGAAGCTTAAGCGAGTTCAAACTCCAATCGCATTCTCACGTTAACTTTCGAACTTATTCCCTTGGAAAAAGCATTAAACCCTTTATCCGCTAGCTACGAGTTAAATAGTCTCACTACTGTCCTTCTCAAAGGATAACTTTGGTATTAGATACCCTACTGTGGTTTATATGCCATCATTGGAGGTGCCCGTGGTGTAATGGTTATCGTCGTAGGAATTGAACACGGCGATACGAGTTCAAATACTGGACGAGACTGATTGCCTTTCTCATAGCACTAATACCTTTGGGAAAGGTATGAATCCAAATATTCTCCCTCCAACTATGGGTAAATAGTAGGGCAGATTGGGTTCTTCAGCTTTGGTGAGGCAACTAGTCTCGGAGAAGGAAAACTCTGAATTTAAACCTGTTAAACTCCGCTTAAAAAATTGACCTTGTATCATATCCTGTCCGAGCGGAGGGGTTGGTAAATATGATATGCCATCAAACAAACAAATCAGAACCAACCGGCTTTGTAAAATAATTATGGTGGTAGTTAATTATTTCATTGATAATATTAATTATTACATTATTTATTTTGGTGAGGTTGCGGACTGGTTACAAATCTTTGAGGCTAAGTGTAAGTAAAATCAATCAGGTGACCGATAAAATGAAACGCAGTTTCTTCCAAGCAGCGGTCGTGTCGATACTGCAAAATGGATACACTACATGGACGCTAACTAAACGTATGAAGAAAAAGCTTGACGGCAACTACACAAGAATGCTGCGAGTAATTTTGAACAAGTCCTATAAGCAACACCCCACAAAGCAGCAGCTGTACGGCCACCTACCTCCCATCACGAAAACTATCGAAGTTAGACGAAACAGGCATGCAAGACACTGCTGGAGAAGCAGGGACGAGCTCATTAGTGATGCTCTCCTATGGACCCCCTCATATGGCCGAGCAAAAGCAGGACGACCAGTTCGAACATACATACAGCAGCTATGCGAGGATACGGGATGTAACCCTGAGGTCCTACCAGAAGCGATGAACGATAGGGAGGAGTGACGAGAGAGGGTCAGTAAAATAAGGTTGGTCGAAGGGGATCCGAAGGCTCCTTTTTCAATACCTACTACACCAACGTGTTGTGGAGGGCACCACTCGATTTCCTCGATTGGTCTATTTTATTCTTGATCTGTACCTTATAATGCTAAGTGTTAAGGAAAGCAGCATCAAGTACCGTTTTTGAATCTTTGGTGTGACTTGACCTGGGTCTCCCCTACCATTGGCGAACACTGTACACACTAGGCCCGTGGCAGTCTAAGTGTACTTCGTCGCAAAAGTTCACATGATGTAATTCTTGCTTGTGGTTTGAAAGATTGTTTCGTAGATCACAGGAATGACGTGTTTTAAAATCATTGTTCAAGCCGGATGTAGTTAAAGATAAATGAATCACGTAGTCGACTTTGGATAAGATTGATTTAAATTGAATAAACGTTAATGACACGTGTTCTAATATGATTTACAGATGCAATAATTAAGAAGATATTATATAAAAAAGATAATTTTCGATTTAGGGGAGCTGAGTTTTGAAGCCCAAAGAGAGAAGATAGGCTAGACGGAGGTGCGAAGTGGTCACGTCGGAGGGTGGGTGCTTCTTTGTAGCTACAAATGAGATTTGTTCATAAACCCTTACAAGGTTTTCCACTCTCATCGTGTTTGCTTCGGACTGCTAGAATTGCAGACTGTCTAACAAAGATTTCTTCGTATTCCGATTAACAGGGGCTATTTTTGAATTTGAATATTCGAAATGATATCAACCTTACATTGATCAATGTCGGTAGAGTGTTCGCAAATGGTCTGGGAGAACGGGGTTCAATCCCAGGTCGAGTCATACCAAAGACTTTAAAAATGGTACTTGATACCTCCTTGCTTAACACCCAGCATTATAAGGTAAGGATCAAGGGTAAAGTGGAGTAATCCAGAGAAAGGAGTAGCACCCTCCCCTACACATCGGTGTTGTAGCTATTGAAAAGGGGGCCTTCAGGTTGTCCTCGATAACAGTCACCAACTTATTGTGATTAATTTCAGGTATGTTCAATGAAGCCTGAAACTTTGGCTATTAAATTACATAAGGTTTCAGTCAAATTTAGACTTAGTTTATTTTTCCTGGATTAGAAATAACGGAAGAAACATTTTCTAGTGTTGTTAGTGCCCAGATGTTTGATAAAGCATCTTACACTTTTTGAGCAAAAGATCCTTACATCTTATCGAAGTTTAAATGAAAATATCATCTCTCTCCATGCCCAAATTATTTCTATTGTATGATGGATATGATTTTACTTCCTCTTTGATATAGAAATAATAAAGAAGCCTAACAATAGTATTTACTTCTTTCCTTTCCAAAACGCATCGCAACAGATTACCTAAGATTAACACTCAAATCTCAACGAAATACAGTGTAATGTTCTCAGTATAGATTACGCTAGTAATCTGAGAATATACAGTTTGTGAGCTTTAAATAGAAAGAAGTCCTCTGTATGTTACTTGGCAGGCGCAAATTTTAACAATGTCATTGGGAGAAATGTATTTATCTAATCTCACTTGCAGTGTTAGAACGTCACATAATGTCAGATGAACGTGCGCACCTACAAGAAGCAATATATATATATATGTGTGTGTGGAGAGAGAAAGAGAGAGAGAGAGACAGAGAGATAAACAAACGTAACATAAATTCCATACAATATTGCTAATAAGTCAAATGACGTAATTTAAAACAAACGCCGATTCACTAATTAAACGGCCAACTTTTTCTTGTTTTACAAATTTTCCCCTAGGTTTTTGTATTTGGCATTTTTAAACATCCATCGTTGACTTAACATCGCTAATATCACCCCTCATAGCCCTGATGATGGTTCAGTAGAACCGAAACGATATAGTGTCGACTTTATTTCTCAATAAATTTCTCCTTCCACTTGGATTGCCTTGTTATCAATTTTTCTCTACACATTGTCGGATTACAATCCATTATTTACTTCCATATATATATATATATAGATATTGAACATTTTGGTAGCAAGTTATCCTATTTACCAACCCCTCCGCTCGGACAGGATATGACACAAGGTCAATTTTTTAAGCGGAGTTTAACAGGTTTTAATTCAGAGTTTTCCTTCTCCTAGACTAGTTGCCTAACCAAGGCTGAAGAACCTAGTCTGTCCTACTATTTACCCATAGCTGGAGGGAGAATAGTTGGATTCATACCTTTCCCAAGGGTATTAGTGCTATGTGAAATGCAATCAGTCTCGTCCAGGATTTGAACTCGTGTCGCCGTGTTCATTTCCAACGACGATAACAATTACACCACGGGCACCTCCAAAACTTTGGTAGCAAGTTATAATGTATAAAAGTTTGGATAAACTTCGTTAAGAATAAACAACCAAATAGGAATAAAACAGCTGTCAACATTGGCATTAATATACTACACATCTTTAACAACTAACATGCCACCTAAAATACCCTATCTCTTCCAACAAAATAGATATCATAACCAAACTATTAAAAAAGACAAAAAAAAACATACCTTAAAAATTTCCCCTCTGCAGTTGATCCCTCGATATGATCAAAGGTATTTGGAAGCAGAGCAACTTCTCTATCAACAGAGCCCAAATACAAAGAGACTAGCAAGAAATCTAGACAAAAAAATAATTGGATCATAAGAAAGGGAAGTTTTGTGTTCTTTACCTCGAACTATATATATATAACGAGAATTCTTCAAAGCTCTAGTCATGTCAGTACTATTATATGACTGCACCACCTGGATTTTGACAAAGCTCATGGAGAAAAAGCAAGAGAGAAATTACCCAGGGATGCTGCATGGTATTTTGAACAAATCTTGGAAGAAGCACCCTATAAAACAGCAGCTGTAAGACGAACAAGACACGCTGGGCACTGCTAGTGAACTCGAGTTGAACACATAAGCGAAGTTCTATAATGGACGCCAACGTATGGACACACCAGTGTTGGCTTACTTGCAAAGTTTTACATTCACCAGCTCTGTGCAGATCCTGGATGCTGTCTAGAGGACCTACCAATATCGATGCATATCGAGGGAGAGTCAAGCGAATTAGTACTGTATTGATAGATATAGATATGAATATATATTGTTTTTGGTTTAATACCTATTCTATAATTCTGACGGTGTGAAAAAACTCAGATTATTCAATTTGTAAATAAAAGACATAACACAAACTGATATCTAAGGAAAAAAATTCATAAAAAAAAGAAAAGATTAAAAATATTTATCCCGCTTTTAAAATAATCAACCAATATCGCAATGCCAAGTCAAATCAAAAAATACCGACAGAAAATATCAAACTAAAGGTAAGAGCACTCATTACACTATGTACAGCTGAATACGAATACCTAACGAGCCAGAATTAATCTACCAAGGTTTCTCCTTATTAGGTCATTAGAATTATCCTGATGATCCAGTAAAGTGACACTTTGGTAGATGACTTCTGGCTCTCTAGGTATTCTTCGTATATATATATATATATATATATATATATGTGTGTGTGTATGTGTGTGCGAGCGTGTGTGTGTGTGCGCGTGCGTGAAGTTATATTGTTTCATGAGTCATGAAATCTATATCTTTTATTTTTGCAGTTCAGGGACATCATATTACAATTATTTGGAAAGTAAATCTATTTCTAATTGTGCTTCATTTATTTAATACAATTGACTTTATTATCCAACGAGAATTATTAGGAACTCTTTCCAATTATTTCTGTGTTCGTTTATCAGACGTTTCCCGTAGAAAGGAATTAAAAAAACGAACCAGCTGAAAATACCATCAAATTCCCATTTGTGGCAATGACTGATTAGCAACATGTGACCACGCCAAGAAAATTGGTGACAACGTCGCACCGAGAATTGACATTATAAATCAAAGCCAAATCTGCCCGTTTGATGAAAATGTGAAGGTTATGAGAGTCAATGATATTGGCCAATCAATGCACGGAATTAAAAGTCATGTGACCGGCTCCCAAAGCGCGAGATGAAAATGCATGGCCGAGGCAATTTGAGAAGTGACAATAATTTATTTTTCAAGACGGTTTTATGGCTTCGGGTCGTCACTGAATAAAACGGCCGCAAAGTTCATAAAAAGAGTCAAAACATTTGGTTTCGTGTTATTGTTACGGGCAAAGGAAATGAGCCGGATCTGTATCCACTTCCTCACTCTGAGGCAATCCGATAATTTGCATTCCAATCATCATCAAGTCACACTGACATCACAGAGTTCTCTCTCTCTATCTTCTCTCTCTCTCTCTCTCTATATCTCTTTCTCTCTCTGCACACAAACACACACACACACACACACACACACATATATATATATATGTAAATATCTTCAACTTAGTTCCCACTTACTCTCTCTCTCTCTCTCTCTCTCTCTCTCTCTCTCTGCATATATATTTATGTAAATATCTTCGACTTAGTTCCCGCTGAATCTCTCTTTCTGACTCTCTCTGTTTCTCTCTCTATTTCTCTTTCTTTCTTTCTCTCTCTCTCTCTCTATATATATATATATATATATTGTTTGGTTTCTGTACTTTATGTGTACAACGACATATAAATTTATGGGTTTTTTAATGCCAAAATTTGTTTCATTTGTAAACATTTCATTTTAATAGGAGATACGAAAATAGAAGAGGGGAGAGATAGAAAGAACAGAAGAATATATATATATATATATATATAAGTTAGTCGACCGAATGCGAGAACGCCCTGTAGGCTCCCGTTTCAATTGCTACTTCACCGAGGTTTAGAGGAGGGGGCAACTCCTTTCCCTGGATATATCGAGTTACCCTTGATCCGTACCTTGTAATGCAGAGTTTTAAGCAAGGAAGCATTAAGTACCCTTTTCTGAGTCTTTGGTATGACTCGACCTGGAACTGAACCCCGGTCTCCCAAACCATTGGTGAACACTCTAATCCAGATGCATATATATACATATATTTATAGAAAAAATTATGAAAAAATTAATTTTACGTTTTTCAAAAATTCTCCTTATTTTTTTTCCAGGATTTTTTAATTACAGATGTAAATGCTGCATTGTTTAGAATTGGTTCATTGCAAAAATCATGTTAGTCACATTAAAATATTACTTTTGAGGCTATTCAAAATGGGGACAAATTAAACTGAGTGCTTCAGACTTGAACAGAGGTCTGTCATGAAATTTTTGGTGGCTGAGAAGTGCAAACCAAGTGAAATTTTCAGAAGAATGTGTGATGTGTACGACGAAACAGATAGAAAGAATATATATAAAATATATATATATATATATATATATATATATATATATATATATATATATATATCAGGTATTATTTAAACTCTCTACAAGAAAAATATGGACTAATTTTTAAAGCCTTTTTTTTTTGTGTGATAAGTCCAATTTTTGAAAAAACGTGATAAATCTAAATTCTCATAATTAGCTCTATTAATCAAGTACGTTTTTATAAAAAAATTCAGTGTGAGTAAGAAAAAGAAACGACAAAGAATCTATGATTTGCATAACGCCGAAACGAAACCAAACTTTCTTTGTCTACCGTATTCAAAGCATTTTTTTACAGAAAAAGAGCGTTTTAAGGAAAAGGGGGAGTGGAGGATTGAACCAAAAACGAAAAGAAGGCTTTTTAACTGCTCTTACAACGGTGATTAAGAAGGACCCCACTGCGTCAATAAGAAAGCACGCTGATGAATTGAAAGTCCTCGAGAAAACTGCAAGGACAGCAATTAAACAAGATTTAAGCCTAGACCTTGATTAAGCTATATTTGACGTTTTAGAAAACATAACCAATGCAGATTCTCATTCAAATATTTGCTTAAGACTGCTATTGAGGAGGAATGGAATAAGATATTTGAAGAATTTATTTTGAAGGCATGCAAATCGTTCCGATGGCGTGTCGATACCATAATTGAAAAAAATGGTGGCCATATTGAGTAAATTTACTTTTTTGTGTCTATCTTATTTTGTTGGGGTTTTTTTTATCAAAATTAATCTTATTTTATAATAAAGTCGTTTATTATATAAGAATATTCTTAATTTTGATTCCGCACCCTGTAAACAAAAATAAAATTCTAACAACTCTATTTTTAAAAAAATTAATGTAATTTAAGAGTTTTTTTTTTAACCCGTACATATGCATGATCTTGATTATAGAGTGTTAATAATGTAGTGTTTGGTTAATAAATACAACCTAATAAGATCCGTTTTGATTGAATACTATTCCAAAACAACTAATAAAATCATCGAATCTTTTATTATTAACAAACTTTCTTATTAAATTTTGATTAGGTGATGAAAGATTCCAGTAACAACCTAGTACAGTCAACCTTACGATTTATAGATGTGATTAAAATGATTGATATGAATAGAATTAGATAGGGGAGAAAAAGATTCTTTGTTTTATTTTATATCAAAATTCTTGGGTTATTTAATGCCAAAGCCATTCTTGTAGAAGATCTGTAAGGGTGCTATTTAACCCATGGATGGTGGAACAAGAGGATTCGAACTTTTCCAAAACTATTATTTCCAAAAGTGAACATAATAGCGCAACTCTAGTTGTGAACTAACAGAGAATTCCAACAGATATGGTTAGCAGGACCATATTCATATATGGTAAAATCAAGATAGATAGATTGATAGATAGATTTGATTTTATTTCACTTGATTTGATTTGATTTGATTTGAATAAAACAAACATTTGGATCTGATATAATGATGAGATAGATGGATAGATAGATATATTTAGAAATAACTGATATGATTACAATAAGATAAGGTGAGAAAGAACGAAAGAATGAAAGAAATTCTTATAAACACCAAATATCGATTCAGTGGATTAACTGGCTTGCTATGTTGTACCCGACTTATATGAAATTGTAAACAGTAGGATCATTCAAAATATGATACTTAGCTCAGAAATAAATAAAAAAAAAGAAAAACAAAACACAATTTGCGAAAGTCACAATACATTCATCTCAAACTGCAAGCGATTTGTATTGAACGATGCAGTTTTATTTTGTTTTCGTTTTTGTTTTTTTGTCTGACATTTCAACGACTATGTACAGCCGGGAACATTAATCGCCAAGCGGTTTTTCTATTATGGTGTTGAATTCACATTTTTCTAGGTGATAGTTCAACCTCTAAGTAAATGTTCAACATCTTCCCTGAACTGTTCTTTTTCGTTTCCATCTCTATTTTCATCTTTCTTTCTTTGCATATATATATCTCCATCTATGTCTTTTAATAGAGATATTTCTTTCTTTCTTTCTTTCCTATTTTCTTTCTTTCTTTCCAAACATTTTCCATTCTGGCTTTCTAAACATATGTATATCTTTCTTTTCTTTTCCCGCCCCATTTTTCTTTCTTTCTTTCTTTCTCATTAAATATCTTCCGTTCTTGTTTTGGTAATATATGTAACTCTTCTTTCTTTCTTTCTTTCTCAAGCATGTCACTGGATCTAACCAACGCCTTTATCCACTGTGCCATATATGTGATATACCCAAAGAGTGTGAGTTCAATATCCGGTGAAGGCAGTGGAGAACCGTCAGAGGGGAAATTAACGGGAGATAACTGATAACTGACATCCATTAAACACGGCCCGGGGAACAAGAACAATCTATCCCGGTAAGCAAAATAAAGTTCGACATTCCAACCTCCCGAAGAAGGCCGGAGCGTACAACGGCCGAAACGTTGTAATAAACATGGCGACAAAGATGAGGACATTAGTCCAAAAAATGTAAATAATATGAAACCCTTGTTTTTAATTGATCTCTAATACGCTACTATCTCCACGATAAACTACTGCCCATCTCTCTCTATCTCTCTCTAAATAGATAGATAGTCCTATAAATTAGTATATCCTGTTCTTGATTTGCCGGAAGTCTAACAAATCTTGGAGAAGGTCTGAGTCCTATTCTGGACTGACAAATGTGATATATATCTATGAGACGCGTTTTTTTCCGAAGAAGACAACCAAACATTATAGAGAATGCAACATCGTTGTGAGCTTGTTCGAAATTTATATTACTTTCACTTTCAGACTCTTGTCTTCGAAAAAAATATGAAACTCTTTATCCCACTTCTCTGCTATAGGTTTAATAACCACGTTCTTCAACAAGAATAATTTTGGCATTTAATAACCTACAATAGTTGATGTGCTATTAAAGAAAGAAATTAAGCCAAACTATATATTACATTGATAATAGGGTTAGAAGGTCCATCACATTTAATTCTGAAATCAGAATAATTTGCGGCAAGAAATATTCTAAAAATCTCTGCATAAAATATTTGAAGTCGGGCGAGTCCTCGTATTGTAAGGAGTTAAAAAGCTGGACTGCACTATCTTAGTGAGCGTGTTCGAACTCAGGTCTTGCTTTTACGTTCATTTTCACAGTAATATCATTTGAAAAGGCATGAACTCCCCAATTCTCCCTTGGCTTTGGCACAAAATAACCCATCAAGGTGAACATATCATTAATAACGAAGAAAGAAAGAAAATATTACTCGTAAAATCTACGTAAATATACGTCATTATATGCGAATATTAATACATACATTGATTTATTTACATACGCCTTTAAGGTTTGATAACATTGCAGAATTGTAAAAATAATTAGGGATACCACGGCTAAAAATAGAAACGTTTTAGTAGCCCATCGGCAACGAGTTCTGATTAGCTGAAGGAGTCTCAAACTGGAAAGCCGTTAAAAAGTGACGCAGGATAGAAAACAGAAAACAAGTTAGTTGGTAGCCGGACGTGACTTGGTAAAATCAGTCAGTTGGACCACAGACACAACGATGTAAAGACAGTAAAAAGTTGTGGCCTCTATTTTAAGGTGAGCTCCAAAAAGGGGTCTCATATACTTATGCGAACATGTGAGGATGGACCCTAGAACTGCAAGAGAAAACGTGAAAGAAAATTCAAAATCTGTCTCTGCTCTCTTTCTCCTCACGACATTTTGTTTCACTTTGTCCAGCTAATGCGATCGACTCATTTTCCATACGCTGTTTCTCCCTTCAAGACGGCTTCGAAAAAGTGCTGTAGCGAATAAACTTTTGTATTAGCGAACCAAAACAGTGTTTTTGCAAGTTCGTCACTTTTTCTCACGGTGAAGGGTATCCCTAGGTTCGACTGACACTTAAGACGTTGGGCTACACGAATAAACCCGTTTGACATTTGGTGGTGCAAATGTTTACGAGTTATAGTTGTAATAAAAACGTCAATTGAGACCGTACTAACATAAACTTCTATTCGAACACCTTAACTTTACAAAGTTCTATTTTGGCCGTGTAATGTTACCACTGTCTATTTGGTGTGTGACTGTACAGTATGTGTGTGTGTGTGTGTGTGTAAAATCTGGATACAGTGGCCTCTGAAAAGTGTATTGCCATGTGTGCTGAATACCGAGGCGACAATTAATGTTTCATTCCTTTTTCATTTCTGTCTTGGCAAATACAGCTTCAGTATGAATATTTTTAAGCACACCTTTTACGTACGAATATGTTTAAGAGTTTGTTTTCACAATCCAAGAAAAAACAAACTGATTACATTTCCAAATGTCTACTTAAAATCAATCCGTAGTAACACACGGTTAAGAATATCAAAAATAAAATAAGATTTTTGAGAATTATAAAAAGCACTTAGACTTTTGTTCGATGAAAAGAGACTGGAATAAAACATCTTTGCAATAAAGTATTCGGTCTTAAATAATTTCTTGTAAATAGATGATTTTCTCTCACAGAATGTTAGAGCCAGTGATACAGACGATATAAAGCCAGTAACGGTTTGAAAAATACACTTGTTACAAATAAATATACACCTTTAGAAACGATGCATTCTATTGTCTTAAGGAAGCCTTCTGAACCGTGTGAAAAGACTTTTTTAAAGGATTATTCGTTGAAAATTCCTGGAATCAACCTTACATATTAACTATTGGATGTATTTGTGAAGTAATGTTTACCGTCGTGGGGAATGGACGCCGCGACACGAGTTCAAATCCTGTACGAGATTATTTACATATCACATTAAGCTAATACATTTGAGAAAGGCATGAATCCAGTTATTCTCCTTCCAGCTATGGGTAAATAGTAGGGCAGACTAGGCTTTTCAACTTCGGTATGGAGACCAGTCTATGAAAAGGAAAACACTGAATTCAAACCGGTTAAACACCACTTAAAAATTGACCTTGTGTCACATTAATAATATATTAACGTGACCTGCAGGTGTTGAACATAGTGGATGTTGTTGACAGATACATTGATAAGATCGGGGTGATTACCGGAATGTCACCATGTCCTGCAGGTGTTGATGTATCGGCTGATGTTGTTGAAAGTTCATCTGGGCGAAGATAATATCAAAAAGGTGATCATCGGAATATCACCTTGACCTATGGACGTGGTTGAACTCGGCGAATGGTGGCAGATACGTCCGCCCATAGAAGTGGGCTTGGGCAAGTTTCCAATGGGGAACAAGCAACACATGGACGTGAACTGTAACCAATGGAAAACAAATAAGTGAGACGTGGGCATAACCATAACCAATGAAAAAGAGGAATTCCTGCAGGTCACGTGGGAGTTGTAGATTATATAAGTTCCCGAATTTTGGCTAAAGTCAGTTGTTCACTGGCTCTTCCGACTCCCGACGACCCCTTCGTGTGTGCGAACTCTCTGTCATTGCACTTCTGCTCCACACAAGTATCATCGTCAAGAATAAAAGCATAATCTTTTATTGATTGTGAGATTCCACTGATGCTGGAGCTTTGAAGAATGTGGAGAAATCCTTCATTGCCATTGATACCAGGTCCACTCTGTCCTGGAAGGGTAGCACCTGATATGCTCCTTTCAACGGGTCAAATAGAACTAAACTGCATACTTACGCTAAACTGAATTGTTTGAATTAGAACTATTTGACTAAACTGAATTGCTTGAAATAGGAATGTTTTTAAAAAGCATGTGCTCATGCTAAACAGAATTGTTTTGAATAGAATTGATTATTTGTATAAAATGGATATGGCATTAAATAACCTACAAAGGTTGATATGCCATAAAACCAAAACAACCAACCAACCAATAAGGATTATGAGCGCTGAATAACAATACATGTAACCACGTTATTGTGTGTAAACAAATGATCTCTGGCTCGTTTTAAAATAAAGTTATTTACAAATCATATATATATGTCAGTATATATATATATATACGAGGATCATTAAATAAGTTTTCAGACTTTTTCGTTTGGGCACTTATATTGATAGTACACACATGAAACTCTAGTCCCCTTCGAAGTAATCTCTTCCGGCTGCAATGCACTTGTACTGTTCCAACAACTTCTTCAAGGCCCCATGGAAGTCCTCTTGTGTGAGCGTGTCAATGACCTTCATCACAGCCTCTTTCATCTCCTCAATTGTCTCATAACGACAGCCTCTGAGCTTAGGGAATAACCAAAAGTCACAGGGAGCAAGGTCTCGACTATTGGGAGGGTGAGGAACTGTCTTGATGCCAATCTTGGTCAAATAGTCTGTAACAAGGATGGAGTTGTCGACTGGTGCATTGTCCTAGTGGAAATGCCACTGATCCGATTTGAAGAGTGCTGGCCTCTTCCGACCGAATCTCTTTCTGAACTCCCTTCAAACCTCAACATAGTAAACCTAACCCTAACCGTTTGGCCAATCAACTCTGGTGTATTGACTTCCTTACTCCTCCCACACCTCTCATCACCCCTCACAGACTCCTTGCCTTCCCTGAATCTCTTATGCCACTCAAAAACTGATGCTCA
This sequence comes from Sepioteuthis lessoniana, assembly GCA_963585895.1. Lineage (NCBI taxonomy): Eukaryota > Metazoa > Mollusca > Cephalopoda > Myopsida > Loliginidae > Sepioteuthis > Sepioteuthis lessoniana. The sequence continues at coordinate 55,044 of CAUZXS010001084.1, read as the reverse complement.
ATTCATGCAAGATGGTCGAACAGCAGTCTGAAGCATTCCATACGTTTCTCTGGCATAATTTTTTCCAGGTTTAAAACACAATTTTATTGCATATCGTTCTTCTAAAATGTTCTCACGTTCAGGTTACATTTTTGAAATTCACAAGCTGTGACAATCAGGCTTTAATAGGGTGTATTCCAATTATTGCTGTAGCGATTCATTTGAACCTGAAATCATAAAAATTGGCCAGCCATCCCATAAGATGTATAGTAATAACATTGTGAATTTTCAAGAGTCTACGACAATTTTAAATGCCTGTACAAAAAGTCTGGAAACTTATTTACTGCTCCACTTATATATATAAAGAGAGAGAGAGAGAGAGAGAAAGAGAGAGAGAGAGAGAGAGAGAGAGAGACTGTTTCGTTGTATCACAACTCTTTAGTATGTTTAGACACTCGAGACGCTCCAAGCCGACATCGAAACCAGCCTGACTTTACGTGGGGAAAGCGTATATTGTCATGCACACACAAACATATATATATATGTGTGTGTGTGTGTGTGTGTGTGTGTGTGGTTAGGAAGCAGTCCTTAATTTAAGCATGTTTGATTAAATAATAAAAACACATTTTGTCAGTATAATTTTATTAGGATATTTTCAAGTTTCCTGACAAGCGTTGTTAGAAAATGTAAAGATTGTTTTGTTTTATTAATTTTTTTCATAACATTGCAAAAATTACCTTAACGAAGATAATCAGCATCTCAGTTTAATCCAACTATACGTTTACGTAATTTTTGCAATGTTATAAAAAATCCTAAAAAAAACAATGTTTATATATGCAAACAACCTCTGATGATGGCCAATGAAAGGTCCGAAAGCGCTCGTGACAATTTCGGCAAATCCATCAACCAACTCTAACCTAAAACCAAAACACTTGTCAGGAATCTTGATAGGATCCAAATAAAATCATACTGATATAATGTGTCTTTATTATTTGATCAAACAAGCTTATATATATATATATATATATATATATATGCAGACACACACACACAACATCATATATATATATATATAGGAAAAAGATATGGCATGAAATGACCCTCAAGGGTTAATATGTCATATAACACAACCAAGCAAATGATATTGAGCACCTTTGATTTTTTTCTTCTTCTTTCTATGTTTGCAAAATTAAACAGGGAAAAAATCGCCGTTTTCGCATAGCTCTTTTGTTAATATCTTTTTTAATTGCTGCAATTTCTTTCTTGAAAACTATACTGCAATTTGATATTAGTATAATCTGTAATTGCTCTATCGCAAATGTGATGGTTATCCTGTTCAAAGGGAAATATTATTGTCAACTTCAAAATTTGGTAGATCGTGCAAAGTTTACAAAATTCTTCAGATGAAAACTCGAAACAATTTGAATTCTGATAAGTGCTGTTAAGTACAACATGAACAGTAAGTTAATTATTGAAAACAATTTTGCCATTCTCAAATCCTCATCGTATCGGCACGTAAAATACAAATCCTTAAAAGGGCTTAGTGGCTGATGTGCTGGATTACGACATCGTAGTTTGCGAGTTCGATCTCCAGTCGACCTATTACGTTCACTTTCGGACTAATACCCTTGCAAAAGGTACGAACCTGCTCATCCCTCCCTATTTATGAGTTAAATAGCACCACTAATTTTCTTCTACAAAGATGGCTTTAGCATTAGATAACCCACAAAAGTTGATATGCCATTAAATAAAGAAACCAAACTAAATACTTAAATGCATACTATCTGTATTATCCAAATAGAATCATTGATATCAGAAGCCCCATTCTGGGAAGATTTTTATCCTACAGGGGCAACCCATGTTGATATTTACATATCATCGGATTAATTTCAATTTTCTCTTAATCATATATATATATATATATATATATATATATATGTAAAATCTTCCAATATAACAAATGTAATAGACAGATAGATGTGAAAATTTAAAATACCGAAAGGTTTTCTTTTTTTACTTCCTGCTTTAAATCTGACTTTAACATATTTCCTATAATAATATTTTCCCTTCATTATTCTAGGAAGATTTGCCATCTTGCATGAATAACATCTGTGATAATTCCATCAATTCCATCGATTCTGCCATTCTTCTCTTACTGCAGGACAATTTAATGCAGTTTGCAGATCTTTCTTCCGATCATATTACCAATTTTTTACATTTTTTGTCTTGCAACTTTGGCTCCCAACTTCAGCTCCTACGAAATGCAGGCACTTTTCTTTTTTTTTTGCATTGTGTGAGGAATATTGAATATTTACTTGTCTTTCATCCATTTAGCTGGCATGTTCCATATAATGATTGCATTTTTTTTACAAATGTTATATTTTGACCTTTTGACCCGAGCAAAATGCCATTCAAGGTGATGCACCGGAAGGAAGTGACACATTCCAATGGCAGTTATGTGAGGAAATCGCGTGGGCGGAAATTGGCTGATGAAATGGGACGAGCAAAAAATTCCCATGGTACACTCATAGACTGATGCACCGGAAGAGAGTAACATCTGAATTGTATGACAGTTATTTCCGCTTGATGACGATTAAACATTCGATTTCAAAGATCGAGTGGGCGTCGAACGATTATATAATCCAGTTGAGTTCGACGAGCCAGTGGAGTTGCCAGAAGAGTTCCCGACAGTTGGAGATATGATGTGGTAGGGAAAGCCACACCCGACCGAGGGGGTCCTCGGGAACTCCGATGGAGTTTGGGGTCCAGAGAAGATGCTGATAAGATGCAGTAAAGAAAGCCAGCATCCAGCAGAGTGGGCTCTAGGCCTCCGGTTGAGCAGCCCTAAAGAACAAGAAAGACACAACGTGACGGTCATAACAGTGGGTTCAAACTATTACAGTTTATGTTCGGTCTCCAGCTCCCTCTCACAGTAAAAACCCACACAACCTTTTCGAACCCTTGCAATAAAGTAAGAGGTAAATATTTTGTTAAAGAAGTCTTCCTGCGTCTGTCTTTGTCACTGCGTCTTAATTATTGTGTCGCTGTGATGCTGTAGATGACGATATAACACAAATACAAGAAACTTATCGCCATGTGATTGATATGAAGAGATGAAATAACTTTTTAAAAATTTTCTATTTCAGGTTTTATCAAGCTCTTTCGTGAAGTAATTTCTGATTAAAGAAAAAATAAATTAACGATTATTCTATTTCAGTATATTTCCTTATCATCATCATGTCGTGCTGCTAACACGGATTTCCCTGACTCCCTATCGCCATTTCGTCTCTATCATCCATCGCTTCCTCTGGACTACATCCTGTGTCCGTACAGAGCAGTTGTAGATAAAGTCTTGTTGGTCGGCCAACACTTGCATGTCCGTGTGGTTGGTTGGTTGGTTTGTATTTTATGGCATATCAACCCTTGTAGGTAATTTAACACCAAATCCATTTTCATGCAAATGTTCAGTTCTATTTCAAACAATTCAGTTTTGCATAAGTACGCAGTTTAAATGTAAGTACACCATTCAATTGTCAAAAACATTTCTATTTCAAGCTATTCAGTTTAGTTAAACAGGTCTAATTAAAACATTTAGTTTAGCAGTATGCAGTTTAGTTCTATTTAAACCATAGATAGGACCCTGTCAGCTGCTACCATTTCGAGCTAGACTGGACCTGGGAGCAATGGCAATGAAGAGGTGCTCCACATTCCCCAAAGCCCCAGCATCACTGGAACCTCAACATTAAATGGTTTAGTGTCATATACAGGACACTCGTTGGGTGGATGGGGGTCTTACCCCTCTGCAGAGAAGCAGCCCCTGCTGACTAATTTTATTTCATATTCATGATTTATATATTATTCAATATGAAGATTTATATTTGGTCGACGTGAGAATTTAGTTTATATAGTTTTCTTTGACCAAAAAAGATGTAAAAGTTCTTTAGATTGTTTTCAGTTTGACGACAAAAACTGTTGAGAGACTGTAAATTTAACACAAGATTTGAAATTTGTTTAACTCTATTTTGTCATAGATTGTAATTATACAACTCAGTCTCAAAATGAGAATCGATTTTATATTCATGATTTATATATTATTCAATATGAAGATTTATATTTGGTCGACGTGAGAATCTAGTTTATATAGTTTTCTTTGACCAAAAAAGATGTAAAAGTTCTTTAGATTGTTTTCAGTTTGACGACAAAAACTGTTGAGAGACTGTAAATTTAACACAAGATTCGAAATTTGTTTAACTCTATTTTGTCATAGATTGTAATTATACAACTCAGTCTCAAAATGAGAATCGATCTTTTCTTTAACCTAATCATCTAAAGGTTTTCTGTGTTGAATTGAACCCAAGTGACCATAAAACTAATTATTTTTCAAATTGACTTCCTAAAGTATTAGTAGGAAAGTGATTACAAAAAAACAAGGACTCCGAGAAAAATTCTGATAAATGTTTCCAGCTGATTTTACGAAGTTAGCTTAGATTTAAGCAGGAAGTCAGAAAATAAGAGTAGATTAATGTTTTTATTTTTTTTTTCTCGATTAACTTAGTTTTAAGATGTTTAATCTACTCTCTCAAATGGGGTGGGCTTAGTGCAAAGGTTTTTGTCGTAAGAAATGAACAAGCGATCCGAGTTTAAATCCTGGGTGAAGCTGTTTGTGTATCATTTTACACTAATGTCTTTGAGAAAGTCATGAACCTGTCTCTTCTCCAACTCTGCAAAATTGTGGTTAAAATAGTAGGGCAGGTTTCTTTAAATGAACTGTTGGGCCCTCATTCGTCGATATTGACGGAAAAATCAACTTATTACATATCACATGCGAAATTCTCCAGAGAACGCACACACGCACACACACACGCACATATATATATATATATATATATATATATATATATATATATATATTTCAGATAAAAAATGAGGAAATCTAGAATTTTTAAGCATGAAAATCAGTTATATATCCATTATAGTCTCTTTAGTATTTTTATGAAGATATTTCAAAGAAAGTTTTCTTTTAAAAATTGGGCTGAATTTTAATGAAAAAGAGCTTGAATGATAGAGTTAATCATGAAAATTTAGATCTATTTCGTTTTTTTTTTTTTTTTTTTTTTTTTTTCCAAAATTGGACGAATCAGACTAAAACAAACATATTAAAAATTATCCGATGTTTTTCTTCCACACCTTGTTGGTATAACGAACGCTTGTTACTTGATCCCATGTGACGATAATAACTAACAAACGCGTTATAATTATGCGATACCCGCGTTTTAAAGTTTTTGTTTTAATTACCTTAGGCCGACCTTTTCTTTTGGGTTCTAATTGTCATTTCATTGTAGAAACATTTTTTGTGTCCACTTCTTTCAAAGAAATTTCTAAACGTCAAGTCCTTTAAAATCCGTTCTTCCGTATCTGTAGCTCGACTGAAACTAAAAAAAAAAAAAAAAGTTACGTAAAAAAATTTTGTTCTTAAAACCACGTCATCACTCGTTTATCCACCAGCATACAAACCACCATCCTGTTGTATACCGTAATGATGAGGCATAACACCTTTTTTTACAAAAATATATATCTCTCATCTTTATTACTTAAAAGGGTCCTAACTGCGTGAGAGAACAGAGAGACAAAGGATGCGGACACAAAGTGGCAGAGGACTGCTATATTGACCTTTTCTTGGCCCACGTTGTGATTCTATATTCCTTGGCAATATGTTCCAACCGGGCTGGCTGTCTAATCCCCACCCCATTCTCCAAACCTCTGGACTGCTCGACCGTGATCCTGTGACTGACTAACTGTTCTGACGTGGGTACCCGTGTATATATCATTTCACAGCGTCTATTTTTTCTTCCAGTTGTCCTTCCGGCTGCCAACCTACGTGATCTACTTACACCCTCGCATCGCGTATTTTCCTGTAATCACTTTGTTTACACATCTGGAACATCCTATCCGAGAAATCTTTGATTGACGGATCTGTCAAAGGTCAATATCCAACACATCCAATCTTTTTCAATTTCACACGATGGTACAAAATATTTAACCACACAATTGTCAATCACCAAAACTAGTCAAAAGCATTCTATATGCATTACATCATAGAATGTTTAACCAAATATTACAATACTGGAGTGACAGCTGTATGTCTCCCAGAAGCCACAAGGGTTGATATTCCATTAAAAAAATAAACCAAACTCAGCCGTTTTGTGGGGGAGAGAAACTGACCCAAAATTCTCTCCACAAATGTAGTTACTTGAATAGTGGGTTTGCGTTCCACTTTGCGCTAATTACGCTCTTTGAAAAGGGATAGATCCATCTGTTTCCTTCCTGAATTGATAGTAGAGCAAACTAGTTTCTTTGATATTGGTTGGGCAGCCATTATAGGAGAAGAAAAACAATACATTCAAACCAGCTGTGCTCTAATAATTGACCTCATGTCGCGTCCTGCTCATAGGAGAGAGGTTGGGTAAATATCCCAATATTCCTGAAAGGATTTAAGCTTCTGATATTTGTTTTTGTTTTTGTTTTTCTCTTTACTTATTTATTTATTTGTGAATCACTTTAAAATATCATGTAAGACATCTTTACATCCTACATCTTCTTATTCTGAAAGTGAATGAGATAATGTTTCAAGACATTCCACAGATAATTACGATAACATTTGACCTGAAACGGTTGACGAAATATTTTTGGTGATACATTATACCAAACTTTCAGGTTTCCGTTGTTTAAATGTTATATAATTACGGAATTATTTTTTTATTTTGATCACTTTTCGTTAATTATATTTTGTCATTCAGTTTGGTTGGGCTTTGAACTATTCGGCTCTTAGTTCAGGTGCACAGACATTGAATACAGTTTTGCGCTCGCGCGCAAAGGATATGACACTCACAATTGTCATAATAAACCCCAGCGAGGAAATGAGACTGGAGTGTGAATGACGTCATGCCCGGAAGTGGTAATATTTAACCAATAGCTAAAGAGATAAGGGAATTCCTATCTTTACGAAGGAGATTAGTGCAAAAGTGATAGCATGAATAGAGTTCAACCTCGCTTACATCAATGTCATAGTTCAATATGTTACCTACTGCGCCACTGGGTTTCCCCCAGTGCCAGGAGACAAACGTAATGGTGGTTATTTCGAAAACATCAAGTAAAAAATGCATCCTTTGAGCTAGAAACATCAAATTAATGGGTTTTTTTAATTGATATAATATCAGCTTCCTAGACATGCAATCCTTTTTTGAGTTGTAGTGACGCATAATATTTTCCTATCTTGTCCAAGGCAATGTTATCGAAGATTAATTGTTGATATTGTATACTATTTTCAAATCTGAAACAATCTGAGACAGTTTTATAGGATTTTGTTTTTAAATTAGTAGTGACGCATAATATTTTCCTATCTTGTCCAAGGCAGTGTTATCGAAGATTAATTGTTGATATTGTATACTATTTTCAAATCTGAAACAATCTGAGACAGTTTTATAGGATTTTGTTTTTAAATTAGTAGTGACGCATAATATTTTCCTATCTTGTCCAAGGCAATGTTATCGAAGATTAATTGTTGATATTGTATACTATTTTCAAATCTGAAACAATCTGAGACAGTTTTATAGGATTTTGTTTTTAAATTAGTAGTGACGCATAATATTTTCCTATCTTGTCCAAGGCAGTGTTATCGAAGATTAATTGTTGATATTGTATACTATTTTCAAATCTGAAACAATCTGAGACAGTTTTATAGGATTTTGTTTTTAAATTAGTAGTGACGCATAATATTTTCCTATCTTGTCCAAGGCAGTGTTATCGAAGATTAATTGTTGATATTGTATACTATTTTCAAATCTGAAACAATCTGAGACAGTTTTATAGGATTTTGTTTCTAAATAAGTAGTGACACGTAATATTTTCCTATCTTGTCCAAGGCAATGTTATCGAAGATTAATTGTTGATATTGTATACTATTTTCAAATCTGAAACAATCTGAGACAGTTTTATAGGATTTTGTTTCTAAATAAGTAGTGACACGTAATATTTTCCTATCTTGTCCAAGGCAGTGTTATCGAAGATTAGTAGTTGATATATTATACTATTTTCAAATCTGAAATAAAAAAGAACACAACAGTATTATTAGTTGAGTTATTAAGATTCAGATAAGTCCCAAGTATATTGAGACGCCCGATAAATTACACCAATAGATCTTTTTGTATTGTTTTATCTCATTATGCTTTGATTTTTGATAAAAATTCAAATTTTATATTTTTCCGAATGATAAGTCTTCATCTGTTTGTGTCTTGTTTTGTACATGAAGAAGGGACCTTTGAAATTGAGATGTTGGAATAAAATAAATATTTTTAAAAGTCAAAATACTATGCTCTCTAAAGTAAATGAATTATTTTATGTTGGTAGTACTGCTGAAACGAAAACCGTTTCGAAAATTCAATTTAATGCATCGTTTGTAACACAAAAATATTCTAAAAGACGGCAGTGAAGAATGAATTCAAGAAACAAGATGGAAAAAAGAACTTTTAAAAAAATTTGTTATCATGGTTTCCAAATTGGAAGTACACTTGTAAATAAGTTTGGTAATAGAGCTGAAAAAAGCCACTCAATTTCCGGCGTTGTCTGCCGAAATTTTTTTTATATGGCAATCTCTGAGAAAATAGAGAACTAGTCTTCTCTAAGAGCAAACAGTATTCCAAGAAATATTACCCATAAGACCAAAATATCAAACCAGTAATAGAATTGTCCAACTTGAACATAAAGCAAAAATATAAATGAAAGTTTACAGAATATCTATCTATCTATCTATCCGTTAAAAGTCAGAAATTTCCATTGGTCTAATAAGTAGTGTGTTCGCCAATGGTCCTGGAGACCTGGGTTCAATCCCAGGTCGAGTCATTCCCAAAACTCAAAAATGGTACATGATGCTAACTAGCTTCATACTCAGCATTGTAAAGTATGTATCAAGGGTAAAGTTGAGCAAACCTGGGAATGGATTAGCGACCTCCTCTACACATCGATGTAGTAGCAATTAAAAAGGGATCCTTCAAGTCACCCTCGACTAAAATCACCAACTTTACTAACCTCTCAATCGGGGAGATAACCAGAGAAGTTTGCTTCTTGCTTCAAGCATTTATTATATTCTTGTACTTGCAAAATCTACAACACGTACAAATTACAATTATCTCTTATACCACTCAAAAACTAATGCTCGACTCATGCAAGATGGTCGAAAAGCGGTCTGAAGCATTCCATGAATTTCTGTGGCATTTTTTCCAAGTTTAAAACAGAATTTTATTGCATATCGTTCTTTTAAAGTGTCAGATTGCATTTTGGAAATTCCCCTGCTGTGACAATCAGGCTTTAGTAGGGTGTATTCCTATTCCTGCTGTAGCAATTTATTTGGACATGAAATCATAAAAATTGGTCAGTCATCTCATAAGATGTATAGCAACAAAACTCTGAATTTTCAAGAGTCGACGACAATTCAGATGTGTTGAAGTTCAATATTGATTAATTGATTCTCAGTCAGGGTGGCTAATTAGAAAAAAAGTAATTCTGTTTACTTCGATTTGAGAGACATGTTTAAAAATCTTTTAAATGATTGGTTGACAAAAATGAGTTTGATCTTCCACGGTCTCAATCGGTCATCAGAAAACGCCTTCTGTCACTTAAAAACCTTTATCCAATATTGAAAACAATCGTTATTAGCTTGTACAGGGATTGGACAAAATAATGTAAACAGCTAGAATCTTAGTATCATAATTTTGAAACTCCTATAAAACAACCAAACCTTTGTTAGAGAGTGTCCCCTTGGTGTAATGGTTAAGGCAATGGACTGCGGAATCGATTAACCTGTCTGAACTGCAGTGGCAAAATTGCGTGGGAAAGGTATGAACCTCCTTATCCTCCCAGCTATGGGTTAAATAGTACCACTACTGTTCTCGGAGAATAGCTTTGGTATTCAATAACCTGAAAAGGTTGGTATGCCATTAAACAAAGAAACCGAAACGTTTGTTATTTTTATGTTTTTTTTTTATTTATTATTAATTTTTCTTGTCTTATTTTACTAAAATTGTGTTTTTTTTACAGATATCAGCAGAAAAAATAATCAAAATTCATCAAAGTGGCAGATCTATCAGCCTTTAAAAGAGGAAAAATTGTTGGTGCTCGTGTGGCAGGCGCTAGTGTAACAAAAACCGCTGAATTATTTAGTGCAGTAAGGAGTACTGTCTCGAAAGTAATGACAGCATTTGAGAAAGCAGTAAAATAAACCGTCATTGAAGCAAAACTCTGAAAGAAAGCGAAAGCTGTCTGAGAGGCACTGTCGGACTCTTACACGGATTGTTAGGATGGATTACAAGACTACAGCTCTGAACATTATAGCAGAGCTAAATGACCATCTCGAAAACCCAGTTTCCACAAAAACCGTAAAAAGGAAGCTGCACAAAGCCGGATTTCACGAGAGGGCTGCAATCAGAAAACCATGTTAAAATAAATTTCTTTGAAATGTCAACGTGTTTCCATTATTTTGTCCAACCCTTTGTCCAATATTTTGTTTAAACTTGTTACATGTTTCCAATGCATTGTTCTTCTTAAGTTTGGAAGAATTAGATTTTACTACATTGGCATGACAGACTTAACTAAACACACTTGTTATTATCAAAGTTGGCGACCGTAGTCGAGGGTGACCCGAAAGCTCCCTTTTCAATTGCTACCTCACCGAGATGTAGGGGAGAGCGCTACTCTTTTCCCTGGATTGCTTCACTTTACCCTTGATCCTTACCTTATAATGTTGAGTGTTAAGTAAGGTGACATCAAGTACCATTTTTTAAGTCTTTGGTATAACTCGACCTGGGATAATCAAAGATTACTTTAATAAACAGAAATTATGAAACCAACATGAAGTCGATATTTTTTACGCATGTCCCAAACCATTATTGATCAGCTGATTTCTAATGTCTTAAACCAGAAAAATAAAAATAGTTCTGTATATTCTAGGTTAAGTTTGGTGCATTTATTTAATGGGATATCAACCTTCGTGGGTTATTTAACGCCAAAGCCATCCTTGTCGAAGAACATCAGTGATACTATTTAATCCATAGCTAGATAAATAAGGGGATTAATTCCTTTACCATTTCGAAAGTGAATGTAAGTGAGACTGGCATTCGTATTCGTTTACTATGATATTGCAGACGAGCAGGTTAATTCCAGCAACCCGATGACTCTCCACCTCATTATTTTCTCGACAGCCATCGTACTTTTGTCTATTCACTGTAGACCGATGTATTTAGTATTTGCTAAGGACTCGTTAAATTTGGGATCAGACATCGAGGCCAAGTGATGCTGGACTTTGACATTACAATAAACCAGTTCGAACTCAAGTCGCGCTCTTACATTCACTTACGAACTAATATCCGTGAGAAAGCTACAAACACTCTTGTTCCTCCCACCCCGCTATGGGTTAAATAGTACCGTTACTACTCTTCTGTAAGGGTGACTGGTATTGCATAATCCACAAAGGTTGGTATGCCATTAAACAAAGAAGCCAAATCGAAACTAAATCAATAAATGCCATTTCCTGTGGATGGAAAGTAAGTCAGTTTGAATGGTAATGTTTTAAGAGATTGATTTCGTTATCGATCGAAGGGTCGATTGAAAGAAAGAAAGAAAGAAAGAAAGAAAGAAAGAAAGAAAAGTGCTTTCTGTTGACCGAGAAAGCAGAATACATCAATACAATCTCCAAAAAGATTCCAGTGACAAGCACCAGAAAATTCCTTAATCATCACATCTCCGTATTACTGTAACAATGTTATGATTCTCGCCTTCTCATCGGATCAGAACGTGATAAATGCGACTTTCTTTTTTTCAATTTGTCTCCACGAGATTCACTAAGAAGACCTGCTGATCTTAAAAGCATGACATCTAGTGGGACTAGAAATTTTCTCAACAAAAACAATATATATATATATATATATATATATATATATATATATATATATATATATATATATTAGTTTTTATTCATATTTAATAGCATGCAGTTTTGATTTGGGTTTTAAAAATACATTTTAAACCCAGCATTCATTTCGTCTATTATAAATGTTCAATCAAAAATTCATTTCCTTCATAATGCGATGATGATGATACATTTTTCCCTTTGCTAAAATCATCACTACACACAATAAAAAAATGTTTATTCGGCCAAATATTCAACTGTCTCTCGACTTCCGCTACCTTTTCCTACACCTCTATTCATGAGACAACCTCTTATTTTCCACGTGGCGCTTGTATCATCACACACACACACACACACACACACACACACACACACACACACACACACACACACACACGCTCGCTCTCACACTATTACATATACAACCACACAAAACAATACGCAAACATTTTAGAATCTTTAAGTTATGATTAGTTTCTACATTATGTCGATCCATACAAATATTTACCTGTTATGGGGCTTGGGTATGATGTCTGTGGTTGGATTATATGGTAAAATAATGTATCCGTAATTATAAATTATCGTTGGAAAAATTATTGTAAAAAACTTTTGGAAAACCTTTACGTTGGTGAATTTTGAGAGCTTTTATTTTTAGAACGTTTTATAAAGGATTTCAGATATTGAAGTTGTGTGAAATATTTTTCTATATTGTTATATTTCATCGTTTAAAATTTTGGGGGTACAAAACTTAAAAGATCTAAGTGAAAATCTATGATTATTCAACTTCAATTTTGGTGTTATGATGTGAGTAAAAATGTATACAGTCATTTTTATTTGTGGATTTATGATGAATATTAAATTCTACTTTGTTGCTATTATTTATTAGTAAAATATCCAAGTTGTTGTTCGGTAGGTTGAATTTTGTTTAGACTTTCATGGTTGTCTCCTAGGACGCTTAGGTTTTGTTCCCGTAGCTTAGGTTTGGCTCCCTAAGCTTCTAAGGAGACACTCATCTAGTGTTTGCCGGTTCAATCCTGACTACAGGCGAGTAACAATACAGGAATACTTAACACTTGTACCCGGTTATGACTAACGGAATCAGAACAGGTGACCCCTGTAGATTCAATAAAGGACGTAGTTCGAAATTCCGTGCAGGTTCCTGAGTTCGACAAACACATGAAGAAGGCCGGAGAACATACCGGTCGAAACATTGTGGAAATAACAATAAAGATGAATACAATAGTCGGAAAAACCTTAATGATAAAAAATTCTTATACATTTATGCAGTATATTGGTTAGTAAGAAACGGAAGCACCGTTTCGGCCATCTTTGAGTTGTGGATATAAACGGCAAAAGTGGTAACTTCTCAGTTGTGCATTCACTCTCTGGACTATTTGTGTTTAGTGCGTTAACCGGACTACAATATTTGGCCACGAGGATTTGTTCTCACTCAATAAATGCCATTATTCGGACACTTAGAGGAATTCTGCACGGATTCAGTAAATATCTCGACTTACCTAGACCGCGTGGAACAGTTTTTTGGGGTTTTTTTTATCGCTAACGATATCGGATGTGGAAACCAAACAAAATGTCAAGCAATTTTGCTTAGTGCAATTGGAGAAAAGACGTACAGAGTCTTGAAGGATTTATGTACCCCTCAAAAACCAAGCGACAAATCTTTGGAGGAAATTACACAGCTGTTGCTGGAACATTTTAAAACTAAACATCCAGTAGTCGCAGAGAGTTTCAAGTTTTACAATGCTAGCAGTTTTACTAGAAAGGAATTTTCCAGGTTCTGTGCCTTAAATGGCATTAAGCATGTTAGATGTGTACCATATCACCCCTCCTCGAATGGACTGGCTGAGCGTGCAATGCAAACCATTAAGAGTGGGCTTAAAAAAGTTACTGGGGATTTGGAAACGCGATTATTGCGTGTATTACCCCTATACCGTTTACTCCCGCAATCAACAACGGGTCGGTCACCAGCAATACTATTAATGGGTCGTCAACCTCGATCACGTCTAGACCTTGTGTATCCAGATTTATCAACCCAAGTCACCACAAAAATAGATAATGCCAAAAGAACGACGGATAAAATTCGTGTTGAAAGGATGTTCCATATTGGAGATACCGTTAGTGTGGTGAATTTTCAAGGGAGGCCAAAATGGCTAGGCAGAGTTTTAGAGGAGCAATTTGGACCTCTAACTTTTAGAGTGCGGTTAGAGGATGGTCGATTATGGAAAAGACATGTCGATCATATTCTCGTGAATATTCCAACAGAACCTGTCGTGAGAGGCTCAGAAGAATCCAGGTAACCTCTAGGGAGTCGGAAACAAACAGTTACAAGGCACTCAACATCTGTTGCACAGCTTCCTGCATCCTACAAAGATAGCAGCCCCTCAATAACCGGTGACAGCTTGGAAGATGAACATCCCAGAACCCAGATGAGAACACGTTTTCAGAAACGCAAAGAAGATGAAAGAAGGAACAATGCTGAGAATAAAGCCAAAAGACAGCACATCAGTATGAAACCAGACACAAAAGGGAAACGACCCAGTGCTATGGATGTTTCTTGATGTCATTAAAAAATGTGTGTGTGCAGTTGGAAGCTAAGTGGGGAGGGATGTATTATATTGGTTAGTAAGAAACGGAAGCACCGTTTTGGCCATCTTTGAGTTGTGGATATGAAAGGCAGAAGTGATTACTTCTCAGTTGTACATTCACTCTCTGAACTATTCGCGTTTAGTGCGTTAACCGGATTACAACAATTTATTAATAGGAATATTCATTTTTAATGATTTTATATCAAAACTGGTAAGAGATTTGTTTTCCATGTTTATAAAATTTATTTTGCTAAGTAGGTCATAAGAATTTTTGATATACTCATTGCTAATTGTATTTAAGGAAATGGATAAAATTTTGGTTAGATATTCTGCGATGTAATGGGGGTGGCCATACCAATCCCAGGATTAATTGGTGGTAAATGAATTCCAGATTTATGGATTTTATGAAGTCTTTTCATTTTGGGAATTATAGGTTGGTAATCAATGGACAGGAGAATTTATGTTCTTTGTAATTAATGTTTTATAGAACTTGATAAAAACGTCGATATTTTTAATTATGGTTTGCAGAGAAATTTATCCTTTATTTGTCCATCAAATAATTCTCTTATTTTGTGGCCGTAATGCGTGGCGTCCATAATGACAAAAAACCTCCTCTTTCAGTGGAGTGGAATGATAATGTTATTCTTGGACAATGCAGCTGTGTGTCTTCAAGATAAAACAAAGACATTTGGGTTGATATAGAGTGTCTCAATATACTTGGGGCCCATGTGACTGCTAATTACTCCGCTAATAATTATGTTATGTTCTTTTTTGTTTCAGATTTGAAAATAGTATACAAGTCAACAATTAATTTTCGATCACAATGCATTGGACAAGAGAGGAAAAATGTTTTACGTCACTACTTATTTGGGGACAAAATCCTATAAAACTGTCTCAAAATAGATGCAACTCATTAATATGATAATGATTTATTACTGAGACAAGAAACTCAAAAAAAGATTGTATGTCCTGGAAGCTGATATAAAAACAATAAAAATAGTTGATTTGATTTCTTTAGTTCAAAGGATGCATTTTTTACCGGGCGTATTCCAAATGACGACCATTGTGCTTGTCTCAGTATTAAATCATTATCATATTAACGGGTTGCATCTATTTTGAGACAACCAGGATTAGTGGTCGTCGTGATTAGGGCCGTGTATACGAATCAAATTAATCTGTCTAAAAATCAATTGTATTCGATAAGACTGCATAAAGATAACATCTACATAGATTATGTAAATGTGAACATAAAATGAACGCAATTCTCTAACCCCTACGAATAGAATAACCCAAGAGGGACTGACATGCCGTTAAAATCATTCAATTAATCAGTCTTGATAAAATTTTCATCAATGGACTCTATAAATTCTATAAATTTTGGCATTATCGGTATGTGCAACTTTTTCAGAATACGAAACGTTTTTGCGCATCTTAATAAATACCTGGTAGACATGTTTATGCTATCGCTTACAAATTTTATCAAACATGGCTGCAAAGCATTTCCAGCTTTGTTTTTCCTTTATTTGGAAAAAAAATTCTCCATTTTATCTTATTTAGATAAATAAGATGAAATGGCAAAATTTCCCAAAATATTAATGAAGGAAAAACAAACCTGAAAATTGCTGATACACACACAAATAATCAAGCAAGTTAACGTATTTGGAAAATCCTCCTTTAAACATGAATAAACATAGTGATAAAAAAGTTATAGCATATATCCTGAGATTAAAAATTGTTTATTTTAGTTATTAATAACTGTTGAGACAAGACTGGTGCAATGGATACCGTCCAGAAGACTGGAACGGGTCAACCGAGTTTGGATTCCAGAAAAGACATTGATGCGTCTTTCTTATCCGAGATATAGATGAATATCAGAGCCTTGTGTGACTCTTTAGTCTTGGAAAGGCAACCGCTCTAGGAGAAGGAAAACTCGGAATCGAAACCACCTACTAACTTGTCATTGGCAAAAATGATAGGACGAGGACTTATATCGCACAGTTCAACCGTGATTTAATGTCAAATCCTGTTTATATATATATATATATATTATAAAACGCTGATTGAACGATTGAATGGTTATAGGATCTTTCTTTGCATGTATATTTGTCTTTTCTCCTGTTATCTTATTTTATTAAAACATCCATCTTTGTCCTAGCTCAGTATTGGTTGTCATTTAAAACAGAAATTTGAACTGAACTGTCAATCAAATAATTTTATTGGGAATTTAAAATTGATTCATTTTCATTTCTTACCACCTTTAATCTTACTTGATTTCCTCTCTGTCAATGGTGAGCCTCAGTCGTGCACCAATTATATATATATATATATATGTATGTGTGTGTGTGTGTGTGTGTGTGTGTGTGTGTGTGTGTGTGTGTGTGTAGAAGCAAGTGTAATTTGGTTATTTTATTGTTTTTTCAAAGTACATGAAACTGGCAGTACTTTGACTGCCTCAGGGGTGAGTAAACATCGATATTTCGTTTGATTTTGCTCTCCTTAATGGTACTGAGTTGCATTTGAATTTATGAAAAGCGTTTATATATATATATATATATATATATATATATATATATATATATATATATATGATTAGCCAGATCGTTTAAAAACGCTTTTCATAAATTCAAATGCAACTCAGTACCATTAAGGAGAGTAAAATCAAACGAAATATCGATGTTTATGTTACTTACTTACTTATACACACACACACACACACACACACACATATATATATATATATATATATATGAAGAGACAATTTCCGATTTATGAGCTGACGAAAGGAATATACATAGAATCGCCTATAAATACGTACATACCGCAATTTTTTATCTGCTAAGAACATGATGAATCGATAGAAGGCAGATTCAGCAATATTTCGAGGATACAAGGGGTGAGAACAACGTGTACGTTTCTTTACGGCTGCTTAAGGGAATTTACTTTGAATCGAATGAAGCTGATTTGTTATAAAGCTGATAAGAAATTCAGTTTTGACTCAAGCAGTTTATTTAATAGCCCAACTTTGTATGTGTGTCCGTGCGTATGTGTGTGTGCCTGTTTTCCGTGTGTACACATGTGCGTCTCTTTAATTTAGATTGGTTTGTTTATTGTGCATATCCACTCTTTATGCGGTATTTGATACCAAAATCTGATAAATTTCTAAATGTTTCCTTGTAATCAAGGTTCCAATGCTATCACTTAGTTTATAATAATTGTTTGTTTTCACAGAGTTATAAAGTTGCAAGTATTCCAATCTGACACAAATAATTTTCAAAGCAATATACTTGCTTACACGCAATCATATGGTGTAAAGTTACTCTTTCCCGTTTATAAGCCTTTATTTGTATACAGATATGTAACTTCTGAGTTCGGTTCTTCGACACGAGGAGAGAGACACAATTCTTAAAAGTCTTTCGTAATCATACTATGCTAACCCCCACCCCCAACGTTCGGCACATCTCGTGGTGTTTAAGATCTCAATTCATCTCTGCCGGTAGAAATCCGAAAAACTCAACTCTTCGACTCAATGGCCGAATCCCCAAATCTCAACTCTATAACCCAATAGCAGAAACTCAACTATCTGCCTCCGTGGTCCAATGTCAACTTTCAACTGACTCTTTTTCAAAATCCTCGAATTCTCAGGACCATCTCTTCCGGGCATGACGTCATACAGACTCCAGACTCATTTCCTGTCTGGGGGGTTATTATGACAATGGTGGTTGTCATATATTTTGCGCACGAGCGTAAACTGCACCAATTGTCTAAACGCCTGAATTCTTAACAAGAATAGTTCAAAGCCCAACCAAACTGAATGATAAAACATAATTAACGAAAAATTATTAATATAAAAAATCATTCTTTTATTATATAACACAATAATTTGCAAGCAATTTCGTAGTTTCCGGTAATTAATAATGAAGATTATCATTAGTAAACAATTTTAGAATCAAGTAAAAATTCTTAATGCGAATAATTTGTTTACCGTTAAATGGTTTCAAGTATTCCTATATAACATTAGTAATTCTGTTCATTAATAAAGATTTATTTGCAAACAATTATATAGTTTTGGATATTCCTATTGATTACTAAATATTGACAAATAGATCTATTTGACCAATAAATGAGACCCTAACATGTATTGCCCTGTCGGCTGGAGCTGTAGAATACACAGACTGCATCTCTGCAGAGGGGTAAGACTCCCGCTACAAGTGTCCTGGATATTACACTAAGCAATCTGATGGTGAGGTTCCAGCAATGCTGGAACTTTGGGGAATCCGGAGTACCCCTTTATTGCCATCTCTCCCAGGTCCACTCTAGTCCAGAGTGCTAGCACCTTATAAGGTCATACAGAACTAAACTATAGGTCATATAGAACTAAACCGTGGTTTTGTAAGTTTACTATTTTTGCATGTAAACTGCTTATTCATGCTAAACTGAATTGCTTGAAATAGAACTGTTTTTGCGTCTAAACTGCGTACTTATGCTAAACTGATTTATCTGAAATAAAACTGTTTTTACATTAAACTCTGTGTATTGCTCCCAGGTCCACTCTGGCCCGGAGTGGTAGCACCTGATAGGGCCCAATCAATGGATTAAATAGAACTAATCTGCCTACTTACGCTAATCTAAATTAATTGAAATAGAATTGTCTTAATATTTAAACTGCATACTATTGCTAAACTGAATTGTTTGAAATAGGAGTGTTTTTGACTTTGAAACTGTACTGATGTTAAACTAAATTTTTAATAAAAAATTGAACTACTTTGACATTTAATTGTGAGTAAACAAAATCTATACCTATAGTAAACTGAATTGTTTGAATTAAAACTGTTTGACTAAACTGAATAGCTTGAATTAGAAATGTTTTTGGCGATTAAACTGTATACTTACATTTAAACAGCGTATTTATGCTAAACTGAATTGTTTGAGATAGAACTGATTATTTGTATAAAAATGGATTTGGCATTAAATAACCTACAAAAGTTGATATGCCATAAAACCCAAACAACCAGCCACCAACCTGGCATGTACTATAAATTTAGATCAGAGTGGACTTGGGGGTAATTTTTTTTTTTCATTTGTCTATAATTGGTTGGTACACATTTTTGTTGTTCCAAGAATACCTATCTAGCACCAGAAATTTGTCAGTGATTGAAAAGTGTAAGAAGGACTCGAAGAATGACCAAAAGCGAAAATACACCGTGAATCACTCAGAGCAACACTAAAAAAATACCAAATTGGAAAATGCCAGGACATGATGTCAAACATGGATACTGGCTTTAAAAAAATCACTTCTATCCATGATAGACTGGCTATCAAAATGAATAAATGCCTACAAAAAACAGATATACCCCAATGGATAACAAAAGAAAGTCTACCCTGATCCAAAAATCCCCCCCAAAAGGAACTGCTCCCAACAACTACAGACTTGTAATGTGCCTACCGATAATCAGGAAAATACTAAGGCACAAATTAGGAAGGATTCGCTAATGAGCCACGGACTCTTTTCCAGGACCAGAATAGATGCTGCAAATTGACTAGAGGTACAGGAGAGCTACTAAACACTGATCAACACATCCTCAAGGAGAACAAGGCGAGACAAAAAAAAAAGCTGGATGATTGATTTTCTCAAAATATATAAGATATCCGGCGAAGTCATTAAGTAAATCAAAAATGCTAGGCAAAACTTGAGAGCAGGAGGGAAAAGGTTAAACGAAGAGATAATCCCAAGAGGGATCTTTCGCGGAGGGGAGCTATCACCATTAATATTTGGAATAGCGATGATGTCACTTAATCACAGATTTAGGAAATGTACAAACGGATTCAAACTTCATAAATCGCAAGAAAAAAAATCAACCACTTAATGTACATGGACGACATCAAACTATTTGCCAAAAATGAGAAAGAATGCGAAACCCTAATACGGGCAGTGAAAATACACAGTCCAGGTACAGGTATGGAATTTGCCATAAAAAATATGTCATGCAAATTATAAAAAGCGGAAAACGAAGGAACAGAAGTTTCAAATCAAGAAATAATCAGAACGCTCAGAGAAAAAGAAACCTATATATATTTGGGAATATCGGAAGCAGACATTATTAAACATGCGGAGATGAAAGAAAAAATTAGAAAAAGAATATCTCAGGAGAACGAAAAAATTAATCAAAACCAAACTACACAGCAGAAATCTCATCAAAGGGATAAACAACTGGGCTGTCCTTCTTGTAAGATGCTCGGGACCATTCTTAAATTGGGATCAGAGAAGAATTCCATCAAATAAACCAGAGAACAAGAAAACTCATGACGATGCATAAGGCTTTACATCCCAGAGATAATGTCGACAAGATACTCTTCTCTCTTCAGTATTTATAAGAACCAGTAAAACCCCAACCCTGACTTTTACATCAACCAATAAAGAATAAAAACACAAGGAAAAATTCTCAAAAGAGTATGGTAACGAAATAAATACCCTTTTTAAGCAATTAACTATCATGAAGAAATACAAGTCAAAGAAATGAGAAAGAATGCGAAAGAATGCGAAACCAAACGTAAAGATATACACGTAGATACCAATAAACAAACGAATATAAGAAGATATAAAAACAGATGTTGAAGAAGATAATACCCCATATTTACCAATTTTACAATTTTTAAGCGGAGTTTAACAGGTTTGAATTTAAAGTTTTCCTTCTGCAAGACTAGTTACCTCACCAAGGCTGAAAAACTCAGTCTGTCCTGCTATTTATCCATAGCTAGAGGGAGAATAATTGGATTAATACTTTTCCCAAGGGTATTAGTGCTTTGTGAAATGCAATTAGCCTGGTCCAGGATTTGAACTCGTGTCGCCGTGTCCATTTTCTACGACGATAATACCAAAGAACAGGTAGTTGCTGATATCTAACGAATTGAAACTGAAGCACTCCAAATGAATGCGGTTAAAAATGACAGAGATTATAAATTAAATTAATTTTATGGAAATTCCAGAAATAAAAAATTAATACAACAAATTCAGGAAGAGCCAACCTAAAATTGAAGACACAAACTATACTGAAAATATGATTAAAATCAACGAAATGAAAAAATATAATTAGTGGACTCGCTAAAGTAACTAAAACCGATATGAAAGACAGAGCACCAAGAAAATTTTTTAGAATGACAAAAACCACCTAATTCAGATAAAGTAGGCAAACTTTGCTATAGATCTTCTACATGACTTCAAACCAAATCTTACGTTTTTAAATGAAATAATATTTGTTGCTGTTACAGTAACTACAGCACATAAACAAAATAGCATTAATCAACCGAAATGGAAATTAACCTCCCAAAAAAGAAAAGGAATACTGAAGAGAAATATCCTTTGTTGTATAAGGGTATCAAAATGAAAACTAAGAAAGCAAAAACAAAAGAAAATATGAGATACGATAAATTGATAAGATCCTGATAATTAAAGAAAAATTGAAGCAAAAATCCAGCTAAAGGCCAAACTTATCCGAAGATATGAAAAACAAACAAAATTCTTTAAACACAAAATATTTCAAGATAGCCCAAAAATATTCTATCAGGAAAAGAGACAATAAATTTAAAGGAAATCATCTCGATTGAAAAATTCAAATTATTTTGGAGTAATATGAGATGCCATAAGAAATAATATATAAAAAAAAGCATGGCTGACTGAAAATTGAAAAGACACTCATAAAAATAATGAATCCCAAATGTACGAAGATATTACAACAGAAGAAATAATATATACACTAAAAGGAACACATAAATAGAAGCTACCAGGAATAGATAGAATACCAAATTTATGGTTCAACCATCTATTCCACAAATATCAACTAATGACCAGACATATTTCAGAAATCATTATAGAAACTGAAAAAATGCCTGATTGGCTCACCGGAGTAACATACTTGTTACCAAAAACAAAGGAAACAGCAAACGTCAAAAAATACCGACCCATCACATGCTTTCCACAATATATAAAATGATAACATCGATTCTAAAGTAGAGAAGAGTCAAATTCATAGAAGCGGTCGTACCGATACTGCTATATGGATGCACTACTTGGACGCTAACAAAACGGCTGGAGAAAAAGCTAGACGGCAATTACACATGAATGCTGCGAGCAATACTGATCAAGTCCTGGAGGCAACACCCAACAAAGCACTAACTACACGGCCATCTACCTCCCATCACGAAAACTATCCAAGTTAGACGAACCGGACATGCTGGACACTGCTGGAGAAGCAGAGACGTGCTCATAAGTGATATACTCCTATGGACCCCCACATATGGCCGAGCAAAAGCAGGACGACCAGCTATGTAAGGATACGGGATGTAGACCTGAAGACCTGACAGAGGCGATGAACGATAGGGAGGAGTGGCGAGAGAGGATCAGAGATATCCATGCTGGCGGCACGACATGATGATGATGATGATGATGTATTTACCAATGACCCCTGCACGGACAGGATGTGACAAAAGGTCATTTTTTAAACCTAATTAAACAGGTTTGAACTCTAAGATTTCCTTCTCCTAGACTAGATGCCTAACCAATGCTAAAGAACTAAGTCTGTCCTACTATTTAACCATAACTGGAGGGAGAATAATTGGAATCATGCCTTTCATAAAAGTATTAGAAATATATGAAATACAATCAGCCTCATCCAGGATTTGAACTCGTGTCACCGCGTCCATTTCCAAGGGCGATTACCATTACACATAGAGCATATATGTTTTCAGATAATTAATAATAATATTGCTTCAAGTCTGTTAATGTTGATTCAATTATATTAATATAGTTTCAACAATAATAATATTGTTTCCACTCTGATAATATTGCTTCAACTACAATAATATTGTATCAACTATTATAATTTAGCTTCAACTATAATAATATAGCTTCAACTGTAATAATATTGCTTCCACTCTAATAATATCGTTTCAACTATAATTATATAGCTTCAGCTATAATAAAATCAGAGAAAACGGCTACGAGCTGACAAAGAAAAGAAGCAGAAGGCACCCCGCTAAAATAATTACCGACACCGACTACGCCAATGACATAGCGATACTGGCAAATACACCCAACCAAGCTGAAATACTATTGAATAGTTTGGAACGAGCCGCCTAAGGCATTGGCCTCCATGTCAATGCACACAAAACGGAATATATGTGCTATAATCAAACAGGTGACATCTCCACACTAAACGGAACCCCTCTGAAACTGGTAGACAAATTCACCTACCTAGGAAGCAGCGTCTCATCAACCGAAAAGGACATCGACACGCGGCTAACGAAGGCATGGACAGCTATCAATAGGCTATCGATCATATGGAAATCAGACATGACCAATAAAATGAAACGCAGTTTTTTCCAGGAAGCGGTCGTATCAATACTGCTGTATAGATGCACTACTTAGACGCTAACTAAACGGCTGGAGAAGAAGCTAGACGGCAATTACACAAGAATGTTGAGAGCAATATTGAACAAGTCCTGGCGACAACACCCCACAAGCCACCATCTATACGGCCACCTACCTTCAATCACGAAAACTATCCAAGTTAGACGAACCGGACATGCAGGAGACTGCTGGAGAATCAAGGACGAGCTCATATGTGATGTACTCCTATGGAACCCCAAATATGGCAGAGCAAAAGCAGGACGACCAGCTCGAACATACATTCAGCAGCTATGTGAGGAGACGGGTTGTAGCCCTGAAAACCTGACAGAGGCGATGAACGATAGGGAGGAGTGGTGAGAGAGGGTCAGGATATCCGTGCTAGTGGCACGAGATGATGATGATGATGATGAAGAACTGTAATAGTATTGTTCAACTATTATAATATAATTTCAACTATAATATTGCTTCAACTATAATAATATTGCTTTAACTATAGTTATATAGCTTCAACTATTATAATATAGTTTCAACTATAATAATATTGCTTCCATTCTGATAATATTGCTTCAACTATAATAATACAGCTTAAACTATAATAATATTGCTTTAACTTTAATGATATAGCTTCAACTATTATAATATAGTTTCAACTATAATAGTACAACTTCAACTATGATAATATTGCTTTCATTCTGATAATATTGGTTATATGATGATAATATGGCTTCAACTATAATAATATTGCTTCATCCGTTATAATTTTGCTTCATCTACAATAATATAGCATCAAGTAGATATTCTTTATATAAATAATATACACACGGTTATATGGTATCAAGTAGTCCTACTCAATACAAATAATTATCAAACAGTTTTATTAGTCCCATAGATAAGACTCTAACAGGTGCAACAATTCTGTACCAAATTGGACCTGGGATTAGTGATAATTAAGGGTTATTAAAGGGTAGAGTGTTTGCCAGTGGTTAGAGAGACCGGGGTTCAATCCCAGTTCGAGAAATACCAAAGACTCACAAAATGGTACTTGATGCTTCCTTAACACTGCATTTAAGGTTCGGATCAAGGGTAAGAGGAGCAACCCAAGGAAAGTAGTAGCGCCCCCCTCTTTACCACGGTGTTGTAGGTAGCCTTTGGGTCACCCTGGACTATGGTCGCCAACTAAACATTTGTGAGAGCAATAGAACTAAAGCCTCACTACAAGATGCAGTTTTTTGTCCTCCCAGAACACCTTTTTCTTAAGAGTGGTTGTTTACCCGTCTTCAGAAGATGAAGTTAGCATATTCTAACTGGCTGAATTGCCAAATAATGGAAAATAGTCTTACTGGGTATTTCATAAAAGAGACCCCCTTAACGGAAGAATGTACACTTACATAAATTGTATACTTTACTGAGGATGCAGTCGCTGTATTCTATGCCTCATCGACAATCTGCGTCTTAGTATACATTTGTACTTATGTGAATCAAACCTGCACAAATATCCTTGTATTTTTTGTGTCCGTGTAATTTGTGAACACCACTAAATAAAAGAATCTAAAAAATTGATAAACTTACACTTCACAGACTTTCAATATCGAGAAATCTAGCAAGGATCGAACGCACTTTGGCAGCTTAGCTCAAAGCTATAAAGTTAAGTGTTTCTCTATTTTTACTTTTCAACTGACTTGTCGGGGCTCTTCGAAATAACCTGACTTCACCCTCTTATCTATTTGACCCCGGGGGGTGTTCCTACTTTAAGATTTACTTGATGAGTCAGATATTTTTCTAAGTCAGGAACATCTTTCTTCATACAAGGTATCAATAAATCCTACCGGAAAATACACAAATTATGCTGCTTTTTCTATTTTTTAGTTTTTTCTTTTTTTCTTTTTGTCATTTTTAAATTATAATTAACTCTAGCAAAATTTCAACTCTAAATAAGTGTAGGGATTCTGTGGAAGTTTCTTATTCAATACATTTACAGTTGCCAATGAATGAAGAACAATCTATAATTTGAAAAATCCTTGATGAAATCACATTGTGTTTATTAGATTTGAATATTGTGATTGCTAAATTTCAACAATGTGATAAAACTAAAAATGATATACGTTTTGTGTCAGTTCCATGAACTATACATTTTTAAAATTAAAAATGCAAAATTGACATATTTAATCTGAAAAACCATATTAAAATAATTATGAATCTATCAAATATTATGATTGTGAAAATTTAGTGAATTACGTTAAGGAAATTATATAATTATTTAGTTAAAAGCAAATAAAAGTTTAAATCCTGAAGTTTTATTATTGGCGTACTGTTTTTGTTTTTTTGTGTTTTATGAAATATCAGCATTCGTAGATCATTTAATGCCAAATCTTGTTTATACATATACTACCATTCTAAAGTATTTTGTCACCCTCAAAAATTTTTATCCCTCATCCTTTAATGAAACAAGTTAAGCTCCACAATATTTTTTATTATACAAAATATAAGTCTTCCGTGGTTACTTTGACCATAGTATAACCAGATATCTTTTGAAAGTTTTATTTGAAGGCGTTTTTCTTTTCCAGTGCTGAGCAGGAATAAAACATTTTCCAAAAGTTACATCATAGTACCACTTGAACTCACAGTAGACTATATTGTGTTGAATTACAGGTTGCGAGATACTTTCTGCTTTACAATTTCATCACAGTCACCAGCTTGCGTGACAGAAGGCTGACTGCTCCCAACACCTCTGAGCAGCTGAACCAATGTCCTGAAAAAATGTGTCAACATCCGCTGTAAGGAGAAGACTCTGTGAAGCTGGCGTATATGGTAGAATTGCTGTTGAGGAAGCATAACAAAGGTTCCAGTGGACCAACGCCAACAAAGACAAGACAATAGAGCAGTTTGATAAAGCTTTTTGGACTGAAGAACCAAAGTTTAAAATCTTTAAGTCAAATAGGTGGGTCTATGTGAGGTGAAGAGTTGGTGAAAGAGCAGCAACTCGCTGTATCACACCAACCGTAAAGCATGGAGGAGGTTCTGTTATGATGTTGCAGACTTTTCCTAATTGCAAAATCGGAAATTTGCACCAGGTGAAGGGCAAATTGAATGAGATCGGCTATCACAGCATACTGCAGCATTCCGCGATCCCATCTGAAATGTGACTTGTGGCTCAAGCATTTGTTCTCAGGCAACATAATGACCCAAAAGCATATTAATAAACTCTGCCAGAATTACATTAAAAGCAAAGTTGAACAGCACACTATTAAACTGATATCTTGGTCGGCGCAATCAGCGGACTTAAATCCCATTGAACTGGTGTGGGATGAACTTAACCGATAAATCAGAACTAAAAAATCCACAACTGCGGTTTACCTCTGGCAACCCTTGGGGGAAAGCTGGGCAAAACTATCTTCAGTCTACCTCCAGTCTTTGGCGGAAAGAATGCCGAGAATGTGGGAAGCGGTGAGAGTAGCCAAAGAGTTGGGGGCATTTTGACGAATCAAAAGTTTAAGAAGATTTTGTGTTTTTTGGTTTAATTTGTATTTAATGTGGCTCAGAAAATCTGTTTAGTTAAATAAATAAAACCACTGTGGTGCTTAACTTGTTTCAATAAAAATAACACTTTTAGGATGAAATCTTTTTTTTCAGAGTAGCCAAATACTTTTGACTGGTACTTGACTCATCAAATATACGTTTTTTGTAAATTCATTTCGTAGATGGCATTTTTAAATGAGCCCGAGTTAATTTTTTCTTTTTTTTTTTTTTTGCGCACACAGTTTAATGGTTTTAGGTATTTCTAACACAAATAATTCTATTTACTATTAATCATTGGTTTGAACTTAGTTAAATGGTTCCAAGAATTACAATGTATCACTAACAATTTAATTAAACATCAATCATTTGTTTGCACACGGTTAAATGGTCAAAGAGTTTTATTTGAAAGAATTCGATTTAACTGGAGTCATTAGTTTGCTCACAGTTTAAATGTCAAACAGTTTTATTTAACCCATAAATAGGACCTTATCAGATGCTACCACTCCGGGTTAGAGTGGATCTGGGAGCGATGAAAATGAAGGGGTACTCCGCATTTCCCAAAGTCTCAAGGCTGAAGCCACACCATCAGATAGTTTAGTGTCATATACAGGACACTCGTTGGGGGAGTCTTAACCCACTGCAGAGATGTAGACGGTATATTCTACAGCCCAAGCCGAATGGGCTGGTACCGTTTTTATTCTAACATGTCTTACCGGTGGAGCCGAAAACACTCTGATAATAATCTTTGCATAAGTTTAATATCCCCCATCACCCAAAATAAGGTGTTCTAGATATTACACTAAACTGTATATGGTGGGGCTTCAGTCCTGGAGCTCTGATGTGAGTGGAGTACTTCATTATCATTACTCCCATGACCACTCTGATGCAGAATATTAGTACTTGTTTGGGTCAAATATATAGGTTTG
This sequence comes from Sepioteuthis lessoniana, assembly GCA_963585895.1. Taxonomy (NCBI): domain Eukaryota; kingdom Metazoa; phylum Mollusca; class Cephalopoda; order Myopsida; family Loliginidae; genus Sepioteuthis; species Sepioteuthis lessoniana. The sequence continues at coordinate 26,658 of CAUZXS010001084.1, read as the reverse complement.
AAAATTATTGTAATTAAATAAGAATTCTTGATACAATATAGCTGTAAATTATTTGTATTAAGAATACTTACTTGAAGTTATAATTGTTTACTAAGGATTATAATGAGTTATTTGAAGCCATATAACTGTATGTAAACAACTTATTATTTTGCAGATATAATTACTAGAAAATATACAATTTTGTATAAGTTATAATCGTTAAAGAGTAATACTTAAAACTATACAAATATGTGCAACTTATTAGTATAAGATAGAAATACTTGATATCATATAACTCTATGGCAAAAAAAAAAAACTTGAAAGAATCAACAGCACAAAAAATGTAAATTTAAACGTGCAATGTTTTGACCTTTAAACTGCGTACTTATGTTTGAAATGAAACTTGCCAAGCATTCAGCTTGCGAAATATTTCTTAATTAGTAATAAGGAGATTAATACTTTTTTTTCATTTTAGTACAATTCTGAAAAAAAAATTGACTCGCAATTTAAAGGTTATTTCATTTGAGCCACAGACTGCTAATAGATGTAGTTTAGTTTAGCTTCTTTTTTTAATGGCACATCAACCCTCGTCGATTATTTAATGCCAAAACTATCCATGTTGAAGAATAGTAGTGGTACTATTTAATCCATTATCATCAAGTCGTGCTGGTAGCATGGATTTCTTTTGAATACCTCTGGACATCCGTCCCAATCGTCCATCGTTCCTGGCAATTCTTCTAGACTTCACCTGTGTCCGCACAGAATTGATATATGTAAATCCCTACAAATCGCCTAACACTTGTGTGTCCATGTGTATTAGTCCATCAGAGAACGTCTCTAATGAGTTCTTTTCTGCTTCTCCCATAGTTCCAAGCACGTCTTTTTCATCTTACTCGGATAGTTTGTGAAATAGGAGAATAGTTGTACTCCTGCTTCCTTGAGGAGTGCTGCTTCCGGGCTAGGGAGTTCATTCATTTCCCTAAGAGCATTAATCTGAAAGTGAACACAATAGCGCGACTGGAGTTCGAACTCGCTTACCATAGTGTCGCAATCCTCTCTCTCTCCCTCTCTCTCCCTCTCTCTCTCTCTCACGCTCCTGGCTGAGCTGATGAATATAAGTCTTTGCTTGTCGGCCATGTGTATGTATTTACCCAACCCCTCATCTCGAGCAGGAGGTGACACATGGTGAAATTTTAAAGCGGAGCTTGACAGGTTTGAATTCAGAATTTTCCTTCTTTTAGACCTGTTGCCGTACCAATGTTAAAGAGCCCAGTCTATCCTATCATTCATTCATAGCTGGAGGGAGGATAGTTGGATTTATATCTTTCCCATATGAAATACAAATCGTCTCTATCAGGATTTGAACTCGGGACGCCATGTCTATTTTTAATGAGGATAACCGTTACACTACAGGCACCTCCATATCTATGTGTAGGAGTCCTAAAGAGATTGCCGCTTATGAGTTCCTTTTTACAATACCAGCAGCGCCCATCATGTCTCACTCGTCTTACTGGGATGGTTTGTGAAATTAGAGGTAAGTGGCCGTATAATTACTGTTTTTTCGGTTGCTGCTTCCTGGATTTGTTCAAAACTGAAAGCAGCACCCAGTATAGTTTCCATCGAGGTTAGAGTCCAATAGATGCAACCATACAGTAGTACTGACACGGATAGAACTTGGAAAATTCCTATCTTTTTTATCAGAAAGATCATATTTTCATATGGTCGTTAACCGGTCAATAACAGTCCACCCCTTACCTATGCGTATGTTGAAATCGCTTTCAGTAGAAGAGATATTGCTAGCGAAGTATATAAACAGGTTTACTAAATTTCAGAGGTTTGGCAATTTTATTAAAACTCTTGAGTTCTGTTTTTATAAGAAATCACATTAATATCTCTTGTTGCTTAGTCCAGGCTATGTTGCCGAGATTCGACTTGCGCCGATATATTTGCAAGAAGCACTATATCATCTGTGTCGTTTGTATCTATAGTAACTAAATTTGAATCTGTAATAGCTTTTGCATGACAAATCTAAACCAACAGATTTATATATTCGTAAGCCATTAGACTTATACAATATATATATATATATATATATGTATATATATGTGTGTGTGTGTGTGTGTGTGTGTGTGTGTGTGTGTGCATAAAATATATGTGCTCAAAGCAGCACAAGAAGGGGTAAATAGATTTGATTGATTGATTAATCAATCGATTTATTTTAATGGCATGTCAATTTGCCTAGCGTCATTTCAAGCATAGAAGGGAACTGTTTTAATTGTACATTTATCTTTACATTTTCGTTTAGTTGTTCCTTATGAGTTTTAAAAATAATTTTATATCAAGTATTTCCATCTAATACAAATAATTTACACACGGTTGTATTATTTCAAGTATTCCAATCTAATACTAATAATTATATTGTTTCAAGTTCTTATTTGCCCTGTCGGGTGGGGCTGTAGAATACACCGACTGCACCTCTGCAGAGGGGTAACACCCCCCCCAATAAATATGTCCTGGATATGACACTAAACAATCTGATGGTAAGGTTCCAGTGATACTGGGACTTTGGGGAATACAGAGCACCCCTTCATGGCCATTGCTCCCAGGTTCACTCTGGATCAGCGTGGTAGCACCTGATGGGGCCCTATCTATGGGTTAATTAGAACTAACGGCATACTTATGCTAAACAGAATTGTTTAACTAAACTGAGTAGCTTGAAATAGAAATGTTTTTAACAATTAAACCGTGCTTACATTTAAACTGTGTGCTTATGCAAAACAGAATTACTTGAAACGGAACTGTTTTTTGACATTGAAATTGTACTAACACTAAACTGATTTGCTTAATATAGAACTGTTTTGACATTTAACTGTGTGTAAACAAAATCTGTACTTATGCTAAACTGAATTAAGTGAATTAGAACTGCTTGACTAAGCTGAATAGCTTGAAATAGAAATATTTTTGACAATTAAACTGTACTTACATTTAAACAGCGTACTTATGCTAAACTGAATTGTTTGAAATAGAACTATTTTCATAAAAATAGATTTGGCCTTAAATAACCTACAAAGGTTGATATACCATAAAATCCAACCAACCAACCAACCAAGTACTTATTTCTATTTAATAATTATCATTTGTTTGTACACGGTTATATGGTATCAAGAAACTAAGAACTCTTTGTAAACATTTCTAGCTTCATTCATTGATACTCAATACAAATAATGTACTGTTATATGATATCAAGTATTCCGATCTATTTGTCTAAATTTATAAGATGAATTTTGATAATTGTTGTTACTAAGAATATTAAGACTACTGACCTCATCTTAATTGTTATGCTCACAACGTTTCGGCCGATATGTCTTTCGGCCTTCTTCATGTGTTTCTGGTCGAACTCGGGAGCCCACTTAGAATCTCGACCTGATCAATCAATCAAATATACCTTATATGCACACAGTTATAATGTTTCGAGTATTTATAACTAGTTGTTGGCGACCTTAGTCGAGGGTGACCAGAAGGCTCCCTTTTCGATAGTTACTACACTGACGTGTAGGGAACGGCGCTACTCCTTTCCCTGGATTGCTCCCCTTTCCCCTTGATACGTACCTTATATTGATGGGTGTTAAGCAAGGAGTTATCAAGTACCATTTTAAAGTCTTTGGTATGACGCGACCTGGAATTGAACCCCGGTCTCCTGGACCATTGGCGAACACTCAACCCACGAGGCCAATGAGCGGATTTATAACTAATACTAACAATTTTATGATTTCAAGTATTTTTCTGTTTAATTATAATCGTTTGTTTTCACAGTTATATACTTTCAAGTACCTTATAATAATCCCTCGTTATGATCATAACTCCAAGTAATAAATCTTCCAACAAATAGTTTAGTTATATGGTCTAAAGTATTCCTATCGAATATGAATAATCTTTAAACAGATTTATTCGACCTTTAGATGGGACCCTAACTTGTAATATCACTCGAAGTAGTCCTGGGAGTAATGAGAAATAAGTGTAGCTCCGCACTCCTAGAAGTTCTAGCAGTCGTGCCTGACCATCAAATACTGTTTAGTATCACACCCAAGACAACCCTTTTTTTTTTTTAAGATGGAAGGTCTTACCCCTCTGCAGGCGATATTATCAGCGCGTTCTAAGACCCACCGAAGGACAGAGGATAGATTTGCTAAACGTAATTTAACGTGTTTAAGAAGGTTCTTTCTAGATGTAAACGGTAGACCCTAGGATAGAAAGGAAAATATGCTCGAGATTCAATTGTTCAATTTCATTGTGGGCAGTAAATTTCTGTAGTGAATCCATATAAATTGACTTCGATAATTTTCAAATGGATTTTGGCTATCCATTATTTCAGAAGATAGCGATTTTCCCAAGTAAGAAATAGCTCGCGGCAAATCACTCGTTTTTAAGTCCTGCTAAGTCTATTTGAGGTTTGCAAGCAATTATGTTGCTACGGTAGGCATTTTATGAAAGAAAAGTAAAGTTCTGCTAGAAACGCTCATTAATAAGAATGAGTTTCTTTTTTTCGATTGTATAATTGATACATAACCAAATCAATAGATTTTTGAGTGCACATTTGTACATCCATAGAATTTAATGATTTATTTGTGAGCGACAGAGTCATTAAACTTTGCCATCGGGTTACAGAACGTTAATTCCATGTAGAATCCCAAACCGATATAAGGTTTTCTGATAAGTTCTCAGGCCAACCAAGACGGAAATGACATCGAGCAGTAGTTCACAACCAGAATACATACCTTCCATTCAAAGAAAATAGTAAATTGGAGGTTCATGGTAATATTTTAGTGGTCAATGAATAAAGTTGCTTTGAGTGAATAATCACTGTTTTTCCTTCACCATACCTTGAATAATCTTGTTTCAGCCGTGTCTCTAATTCACTATCAAAATCTCGTAACTGACTCGACATTGTACAATAAGAGGATCTTCGATAATATGAAAGTTGTATTTGCTCCATCTTTACTCTGTGCATGGAATCGAATACCCTGAAGAAATCTTCAAATAATAGTGTTACCTCAGGATGCTTTGCACGTACTCCTTCGATGATCCATCGGATAGTCTGAATCTGTAAAGTTGTGTATCGACTTCTCTCACTGTCGCCCTAATTTTTTCGAAGAACTTTTTCGAAGAATTTTACCGACTTCAGGTTAGGTAAGATTAGGAAGCAAGGCATTATAAACCTTAGCCGCTATAGAAGTGAGAGTTATACCTCTGCAGTTCAAAGTAATTCTGATGTCACCTTTTCTGGGGAAAGGAAGGATGCAGCCATTTGTCCATTTCTCAAATGTATTTCGTTTATAGACGGCGTTGCAAAATTGGAGAAGTATGTCATCACGCTTTCTTGTTTTCCATACTTCTATGGGTATTTCTTTGTGGCCTGCAGCTTTTCTGCTTTTGATTTTGTCAGTACTATGTTAAGTCCTTCTGTAAACTGTCCTAGTTTGATGTCTAGTTGACTATTAAAATTTTGGCTATACTTATCAGTGACTTCAGGGGAGTTTCCAATTGATTCTTGAAATTCTCTTTCCACTCCTGAAGTCTTTCTTATTGGCTGGCAGCTTTTAGTTTTGTTCCCAAGATGATCTTTTTTTCTGCCCATTTGATTCACTGTCTGCCATGCTTATCATGATTATCCATCTCTTTCAAAATTTCTGATTTTATTGATTTAACTTTGAATGTATTCTAGTTGTTCTCTTTGAGGGTTTTATTTTGTTCCCCATGAGCTTTATTAAGTTTCGGCGCATTGGCGTTTGTTGGGTTTCTTTTATCAAGTAAGAATGCTTTTTATGTACTCTCTTTTCCTTGGTTAAGAATAAATAATCTATCTGTTCTTATTTGCTATTTGGATTATTATAAATCCAGTCTCCCTTTCTTTTCTTTTTTTAAATTTACTGTTTAGGCATGCAAACCCGTTCTCTAGAGAAAACTCAACTCGGTATTCACAATTTCTGTTTCACAAGTTAAAAAACCAGAATTTATTTCTTCTGACTTTGCCAATTTTCTCCAACGATGATAAAAACGTTTTAAATTGGGAATCTGTTAGACAAAGGAATATTGCTCGTTGTAGAAGGTGATAATGTCTGTTTCATCACAAGAACTGGTAGAACTTTGATGAGAGACGATTGTTGTGAAAGTGCTGTCTTTAAATGTTGCACCAAAGATTCTCGACTAGATTCTCTCTTTGCTATTTAGTGAGACATGAGAACAAAGTAACATTCCCAAACTTTCATGGGGTGTGCCCTCATGGTGTAATGGTTAAAGCGATGGACTGTGAAATTGTTGTAAGCGAGTTCGTACTCCAATCGCGCTACTGCGTTCACTTTCGGGCAAATACCCTTGGGAAAGGTATGAACCCCCTTATCCTCCCAGCTATGGGTTAAATAGTACCACTACTGTTCTTCTTGGAGAATGGCTTTGGCATTAAATAACCTACAAAGGTTGATATACCATTAAACAAAGAAACCAAACCAAACTTTCAATAACGGCAATGGCGGTATTTTTCCATACACATATTAACACAAATGTTCATCAATTACTGGGATCATTGTTTTCTAGTTCTGGTTCTTTGTGGTAATATCTATGTTCCTATACGTATATGATGTCTATATTATTGGCAACAAATGTTGTAAGTTCAGTTATCTGGGGGGTGCGTTTAATCCTCACATTAAAAGTCGCTATGTTGATAAGGCTTTTGCATCAAAGTAAGTTTGGTTTAAGTTTTGTAACTGATTTTTTCAACACTGAGCCTGAGCATCAACTTAAACAGAACGTACCTTTTATTTACTCACATGAAGAGCGATGCTGTTGAGCCGCATGCTTTCTTTGTTTAGGTTTGGTTTCGTTTAATGGCATTTCAACTATTAAAGGTTATTTAATACCAAATCCTTTTTATACATATACATATTAAGTATATGATTTCTAAACACATTTTTTGATGAAATTTTCAAACGAGCCTGACCTCTCTTTTTTTGCACACAGTTAAATGGTTTCACTTATTTCTATCTAATACAAATAATTCTATTTACTATTAATCATTTGTTTGCACAGTTAAATGTTTTCTAGTATTGCTATTTAATACAAAAAAATTCAATTAAAAATCAGTCGTTTGTTTACGGACGGTTAAATGATTGAACAGTTCTGTTTCAAGCAATTCAGTTTAGCATAAGTCATTTGTTTGCACAGTTTAAATATCAAAGTACACTGTTTAAATGTCAAACAGTTCTATTTGACCCAAAGATAGGATCCAATCAGATGCTACCACCTCGGACCAGAGTGGACCTGAGAGCGATGGCAATGAAAGAGCACTCCACATTCTCTAAAGCTCCAGCTTCGTGGAACCTCTCTATCAGACTGGTTAGTGTCATATCCAGGAAAATCGTTAGTTACAGGGGTCTCACCTCACTGCAGAAATGCAGTCTGTGTATTTTTCAGCCCCCACCACCATCAATCGACTTGGACACATTTGATTTGAATTCGAATCATGGTCATTTTTTGGTGACAGCATTTTTGTTTTATTTTGTTTTTATTTTCTATTTTTTTTATTATGACTCCTAAAAATGCATAACTATGAATGGTAATTATTGAATAGCTTTTATTTGATAATTATGTATTTATTTGCAATTCATTGGGAACTAATCGATATGTGATCATATAAACTCATGAAAATATGGTATAAACGTTATATTAGAGGAGTCAAAAGTTTATGAAAATTTGCACACGTGCTAGTTTGCGGGGGAGTATATCACGTGACCAAAGCGGTTCAAGTCAGTCATATGGTTTCAAGTAACTGATACAAATAATATTTAGTAAACAATTAGATTCAAGTAACTATTCTTAATACAAATAATTCACAGTTATATCTAAAATACTCTTATCTAATACAAATAATTTGCAAGAAGTTGTACGGTTCAAATAATTCATATCTAATATTACTAATTACATGGTTTTAAGTCATTAATTCTATCTAATAATAATCATTTGTTTGCAAACAGTTATATGGTTTTTAAGTAACAAATAATAATAAAAATCCCTATTAAACAATTATAGCTTCAAGTAACGTGTCTTAAAGCAAATAATTTACAGTTATATCGTATCAGGTATTCATACAGAGTGGACCTGAGAGTAATGGCAATGAAGGAGTACTTCAAATTTCTCAGAACTAGAGCCTCAGCATTAGATGCAGGGTAGTATGATACCCTGAACATACGTTTTTATGGGAAGGGAGTTTGGTTTGGTTTGTTTTGGCTCCTTTTTTTAATGGCATATCAACGTTTGTAGATTATTTAATGCCAAACCCATTCTCCTAGTAGAACAGTAGTGGAAATATTGAACCCATGGCTGGGAGGATAAGGGGTTCACACCTTTCACAAGGGTATTTGCCCGAAAGTGAACATAATAGCTAGACTGTGGGGAGGGAGTATTCTTACGCCTTTGGGTACAGCTTACTTCTTAATTTTTCAAGTATTCCTTATTTTTCAAAATTACAATTATTTTAGACTTTTTTTATTTTAAATTTACTAATTTAAGATTTTTTTACCTTTTTTTACTTAAAGTTGAGCCGATAAAATGAAAATGTCACTGTCTTGCGTTTTTTCAACAGAAAATCATCTTTCATATATCCTTCGTTCTAGGATGAAAGAAATATATTTGGCTGCTAGTGTTTGTGTTTTCATCTCAAATTGTACTGAAGAGATGTGTTTGTTTTATAGGGGTTTACGAGGAGAAGTATAAGGAGGGAGACTGTATATTAAAGGGGCTATGCGACGCTTGGCGCAAAGTTAAATGTAGTGTAGTTTCATATGTGGTTTCTTTTTTTAATGGCATAACAGCCTTCGTGAGTTAAGCCATCCTTGTAGATAAGCAATGATACTATTTAACCCATAGCTAGAGGGATAAAGGGGTCAATACCTTTGCGAAGGATATTAGTCCGCCTGAAGTTCGAACACACTGCACTTTAGCCATTAAAACTTTTGGACTCCTCTCCATTCTATTCCAGTAAGAGAATCTTTTTACATGCAAAGATAATTCACAATAAAATAATACGATGAATTATTTTGAAAGTTGCTTAACATATCCTTCCGTTTGTTAATTTTCAATTCTTCTATTTCTAACACCAACGGGAATCTGATAAAATAAAACTGGAATTCTTCCAAGCTGTTGCTGTATCAGCTTCAAAAACTTGGGGAAATAGATAAGAACTAACCCCAGGATGCTGTGTGATGTTCTGAAAAATTCCTAGAAGCAACACCCCTCAAAAAAGCTACTATACGACCACTTGGCTCTTGTCTTACAAGCCATGCATGTAAGACCAATAAGACATGCTAGACATCATGGGAGAAACACAGACAAACTCATGAGAGCTTCTTGTATGGACTATTACACATGGACACACCAGTGATGGCCGATTAGCAAAAACTTAAATACATCATCTTTGTTCGGACTCGAGATGCAGTCTAGAAAACCTCTCATGAGAGATGGTGTATAGGGATGGATGGTGAGAGAGTTTTCAGGGGATCCATGCTATCAGCATAACTTGTTGATGATGATGATACATATATAGATGTAGTAATTTACTAAGCGTTTATGCTTGAAAGAGGCTCAAGGTCGAATGAATGGAGCAACTTATGAGATTCGAACACACACATGAAGGTTTTTTACTCTAGTTTGCTAACCATTACACCACTCGAGGTCCATTAAGTGTATGTACACATGTAGATCTTTTTAAAATAAGTGAGTACTTGAACACGGAACTTTTACAACTTTTACCAATCGACGAGTTGACTTCATGGGATTTTGTTTTGTTTTTTTTCTTTCACCACACGTAAAAAGTTCTCAGCACATCAGGACATTTAAGACTGCCCGGGGGATTTTTCTCGCGGAAGTTTGCAACAGTCTACCGTTCTCTGTCAAGTGTTAAAAAACGCCAAATGTACCATGGCAGCACGAATTGTTTCTATATAGTCACAGCGCCATTTCTGTACTACAATAATCACATTGAGAAGTGACTGTGTTCCTTGTTGCCTGAAGAATATCTGATAAATAGCCACTATGTTGGGTTTGGGTGAGAGATGTTCTAATAAGCTCAAACGATATACTGCTGTAACGCTACGGCATCAATATACGTAAATGATATATTGAATAAAGGTGCTACGTTACGAGACCCAAAATGAATGGGTGTAACATTCTACAAAATACAATACGGACCCAGTTGTTTTCGAAACGAAATTTTATTTTCTGACTGCAAAATTTCACAGCAGTCACGAACGAGAGCAATAGATTGAAATATATGAGTCATATCACTAGAAACTCAGATTGTTTCATTCGTGGAAGGCAGAATGATCAGAACACCGACTCCATTTCTTCCCCCCAACCAAGTGTCGCCCCCGATGGGACCACTCGTCTTTCTGGACCCTAAACTGCCTAACGCAAACTCAGGAACAAACCCCTTCCAACACTGATTCTGCTGACTGAATTCGTCCCGAAATTTTCTTTTTATATTTTCTTCTAATATTTCTCTCAGTTACTGCTTACGTAATTACTAAAAACTTTCCATAAATACGTCACCGCTCAAGCAGCCAACATCGGATTCAAAATGCTTATTCTTAACATTCTGCCCACCCCGATTTCAAAACAAATCTTTAATATCTCGTCTCAGCCGATTTCCAAAACAACCTGTAAATTTCATATCCTGCTATCCCTTGCGACACGTGCACACATTTGACCTTTGTGACTTCAACTCGAAGTTTTTAACTAACCCACAATTCACCACTAAAAATAAAACGAATAACTAATATAATTAATTACCATCCTTGATTATATTACACTGTCGAAAGCTGAAAAGAAAAGAGAAAAAAGAGCTCTGAAGATTCTTTCGTACCAGCAATACCGTAATCAACGAAATAGAATATGCAACTATATATTGGTCCTATACTTCCGGTAGAATCAAATACTAACAAATGATATGTGTATTAATTATTATAATGATTGTTACTGTACAAAATTGTGTTATTTATTGCAAAGGCTCATTGGCTTAGTTGGTAGAGTGTTCGCCAATGGTCCGGGAGACCTGGGTTCAATCCCGAATCGTGTCATACCAAAGACTTTAAAAACGGTACTGGATACCTCCTTGCTTAACACTCAGCAATATAGGGTACGTATCCAGGGTAAAGTGGAGCAATCCTGGGAAAGGAATAGCGCCCTCCCCTACACCTCGGTGTAGTAGCTATTGAAAAGGGAGCCTTCTAGTCGCCCTCGACTACGGTCGCCAACTTTATTTATTGCAAAGGCAATAATCGGATTTATATGAGGTCATAAAAAAGTTTTAAGCCTCATCCAATTTTTAGTTTGTTTCTTTGTTTTTTCATACCTCTCCCCTTTGTATGTGCAACTGCAGAGAAGTTTAGATAGAAATCTGTATTAGTTTTTCTAGTTTTATAGGAAGTGGAAGTGTTTAGCCACTTCAAAAGATGTTCAATTATGACTTTTCTGTCTGAGTGAGGCTTAGAACCTTTTAAACAACTCTCGTAGGTAATAAAACTGCAAATCATCCTTTAGTGTTTTAATTGATACACTTGATATTTTTTCGTTCCGTGGAATTTTCACGGCTCTTTGTGGTATGCATTAAAATATGCAATATTTTAATTGCAGACAAATGACCATGCTCACGAAAATTGATTGTATAATGGGTATTATCATCATCGGATACAATGATATAAAATGATTCTGTACTTTAATACACGTCTCGTTTATTCACGTTTACTTTTGAAAAAGAAGTAATCTTGCAGGTCAGTCGGACGGGACTGTAGAATACGCAGAGGACTAAGACCTACCCAAAGAGTGTCCTGGATATGACATTAAACAGCATCTGATGGTGAGGCTCTAGTCCTGAAACTTGAGAGAATGCCGAGTATACCTTCATTGCCATTATTCCCAGGTCCACTCAAACCCGGGCTGATAGTACATGTTAGTGTCTGATCAATGGATCAAATCCTTTACTAGACTTGAAACCATTAATGTTCAAAAGAATTGTTCATGTTATACAGGAACAATTATATATAAGAACAATTTCTACTGTGTAGAAATAAAACTAATATTGTTAGATAGTTATAGTAGTTGGCGACCATAGTCAAGGGCGACCAGAAGGCTCCCTTTTCAATAGCTTTTACACTGAGGAGTAGGGGAGGGCGCTACTCCTTTCCCTGGATTGCTCAACTTTACCCTTATAGGATACACATTTTTTCTAGTCTTAAAATAAGCAATAAAAACATACTTAAGAACATTCTAGAAATTTAGGATCAAAACCGCATTAGCATTTAAATTACATTTTTATATTTTTCAACCAATCAGCTAAAAACATGGAATAGAACATTCTAGAAAATTAGGATCGGAAGTGAACCTACAGAAAATATTTAAGCTCGAAAATAAAATAGTAAAATACAAATCTGATTGGTCAATAAATGTCTACGCGCAAAAATTTTCGGACGATTCTTTGATCCACCTATAGGATATAAATAACACAGAGTTAGGAAGCCACACAAGACACAAGCTTACACACAAACGAAGACACAGACGAACACAAGCCACTAAGCCAGTAGCCGATACTATGTCCAACCAATTCCTTTCCTTCCTCAACTAAAGTTCATGACTTCTCTTCAGATGGCCGAGAATCACATTCAAAAGAAAAACCCGACAAACTTTCTTTCATCAACGCGACACGCTGTCGCCACAATCATAAAACCCGCTATGAACTTAATGTAAGTAAGAACGACTTATTTACGAACTCTGATAACATGAACAGACACACATCTTTCAACAAATTTATTCTCTTCTTCAAACTTTATTTTCCAAAAGGCCATTTACACATCATATATTTTGTTTGTTTTCATATTCTGTTATATGCATATTAAATTGTTTGTTGTTTAATGTTCGTTGTGTTCTATTCCATTTCTTTCACGCGATTGTAAAGTTTTGTGTTGTATTTGTGGTGGGAATAACCAAATTACATACTCCCCGCACACCCTCATAATGCTGAGTGTTAAGCAAGGAGGTATTAAGTACCATTTTTAAGTCTTTGGTATGACTCGACCTGGGATTGAACCCTGGTCTCCCGGACCATTGGTGAACACTCTACACACAAGGTCAAGGTGCCGGCTTAGTTAGTAATACATATCATTCAACTATGGGTAAACAAATTAGTTCTGGTTCGTTTAAAAATTGTTACCTACAAACAATTCTTTTACGAATTATATATATATATATATATATATATATCATATTTACCAACCCCTCAGCTCGGGCAGGATATGACACAAGGTCAATTTTTAAGCGGAGTTTAACAGGTTTGAATTCAGAGTATTCCTTCTCCTAGACTAGTCGCCTCACCAAGGCTGAAGAACCCAGTCTGTCGTACTATTTACCCATAGCTGGAGGGAGAATAATTGTATTCATACCTTTCCCAAGGGTATTAGTGCTATATGAAATGCAATCAGTCTCGTCCAGGATTTGAACTCGTGTCGCCGTGTCCATTTCCTACGACGATAACCATTACACCACGGGCACCTCATATATATATATATATAAACAGGGTTTGACATTAAATAACCTATTAGGGTTGACATGCCATAAAACACCTAACTAACAATGAAATCTTATGCAAAATATTTGCTAGAACTCAAATTGACTTCTTTTTCTTCGTAATTTAAAGAATTCGAGATTATATTCACGAGAGAATTTCGAAAATAATTATCACTTGGAAGATTAATTCGATTCTCTTTAAAGGTAATAACTTAAAATAACTTAAAATAACTTTAAAGGTAAAAGTTTTAAGTTTGAATAAATGTTAATCTAATCGATATGATCATCATAATAATCATCAAGTCACGCTGGCAGCGTGGATTTTCCTGATTCTCTCTCACCAACCGTCCTTACCATCCATCACCTATGGCAGGTCATCCAGACTGCATATACTGTCCACATCGGGCTGCTGTGAATATGTCTTCGTTGATAGAACAACACTAGCGCGTCCATGGACTGGAGTTCAGAGAAGAACGTTGCTTATAGGATCACGCTTGCTTCTCTAGAAGATGACTTATTTAAATTACATTTCTTAGTCTATCAGGGAACTTTATTTATTCATAGAATTGTTTTTTCTTTGATATCTTTGAGCAAATGCTTCTCAATGTTGACTCGAGATAATTCTTTTCAGGGTCGTGGATTCGTATTGTGTATGTGAGTTTGAGTGTGTTTTGGCGTTTTTGTGTTTGTATGCATAACTGTGAAACTGGGTTTTCCTGCATCTGTGTGGTTGTTACATATTGATGTTGGACAGACCGTGTTAGTAGTGGATTTCTAAACAGGATATGCAGCTGTATCTTAAGGTAAACAAAGGACTGCGAAAGTGAAACATGATTTGCTCCAGAAGGACAAATATGCGAACGTCAGAAAAGTAAATAAGTTTTTCAACCCCTGGCGGTCAGTTGGGGAAACGGCAGTCAGCAGATTAGACACGTCAGCCGGAAGGGGAGGTCTAGGCGACCCCCGGGTTGAGAACTGGCTTTGTATCAGATCTCCCGTAGAAATAAAGAAAAGAGTTATATTTTTATATGTTGACCCCTTTTTCCCCCGGCTATACAACATGGTTTTTAATGTATGAGTGCATTTACATGGGTATTTATGCGTGTGTTAGTGTATTCGTCTGTATGTGAAGGCGCGTGTGTCTGTTTATATATATATATATTGTATGTTTGAGTATTTTTTTTAGCGTGATTGCGTGCATATGTGTGTATTTGTGCATATGAATGTATTTATTTAACCCAAACCCCACACGGGTGGGATGTGACACAAGGTCAATTATCAAAGCGGGGTTTAACAGGTTTAAAGCTCAGTGGGCTGGGGTAGTAGAACAGACCAACTGTATCTCTGAAGAGAGGTAAACTTTCTCCCAAAAGAGTATCCTCGATATGACGCTAAACTATCTGATGCTGAGTCTCAAGGGAAATGTTGTGTAACCCTTCGTTGCCATTACTTCCAGCTCCACTCTGTCTAGGAGTAGCAGTACCTTGTAGGGTCCCATCTATGGGTCAGATTAAACTATTTAATCATTTACTAGAAACCATTTAACTGTGTGCAAACAAATTAGCTCTCGCTCGTTTAAAAATGTTACCTACTAACAATTCGCTGATAAATCATAAATGATTTAACTGTGTGCAAACAAATGACTGTTAAATTGAATGGTTACTATTATATTGCAACACTTGGAACCGTTTATCTGTGTGCAAACAAATGATTAATAGGAAATAGAATTACTCGTGCTAAATTCAAATACTTGAAACCATTTAACTGTGTGCAAACAAATAAGCTCTAGCTCATTTAAATATAATGTTAACAACAAACTATTCATTCTAAAATATATATTTGATATACATTATACAAAATTTGGCAAGGGTTGGTATGCCATAAACCATAACCAACGAACCAACATATTGGTTTGCATTCAAACTTTTCCTTCTCCTAGACTGGTAGCCAACCTTACGTTAAAGAACTCAGTTAGCCCGATTATTTTCTCATAGATGGAGATATCATGGTTATATATTTGAGTTTATGCATCTGTCTGTGTTTGTGTGGATACATGCATTTGCCTGTGTATTTATGTGTGTATATTCGTGTGTTTGTGTATTTTTCTTTTAATGTTATGTATAAATATGTCTTTATACATGTGTGCTGGTGTGTGTCTCTGTGTGAAAGTGTCTCTGTTTGCATGTGTTTCGTACAGGTGTGTGATCGTGTGCGTATGTATGTATGCATGTATGTATGTGTATTTATTCGACCCTTCCGCCACATGAACGATGTTTCAGAAGGTATTTTTTCAAGCGGATTAAAGCTTATTTGAAATAAGAGTTTTCCTTCTCTTAAGCTGGTTGACTAACCAAGGCTAAATAACCCAGTCTATCCTACCATTTACCCATAGCTAGATTGGAGTTTAGATAGATTCATATTTTTACCAGAAGCATTAGGGAAAAGTATTTATTTAACCCAGCTGCTGCTGAAAGAATGAGACACAAGGTCAATTTTTAAGTGAAGTAGAATTGTTTTTGAATTTTGAGTTAGCCTTCTCCAAGATTTCTTACTGTTCCAAGACTAAAGAACACAGCCTGACGTACTATTTACCAATAGCTGGGAAGAAGACAAAAGTTTCATACTTTTACTAAGTGCAAGTCCTGGCGGCAACACCCCACAAGCCACCAACTATACGGCCACATGCCTCCCATCACGAAAAGTATCCAAGCTAGACGAACCAGACATGCAGGACACTGTTGGAGAAGCAAGGACGAGCTCATAAGTGATGTACTCCTATGGACCCCCGCATATGGTCAAGCAAAAGCAGGACGACCAGCTCGAACATACATACAGCAGCTATGTGAGGATACGGGATGTAGCCCTGAAGACCTGCCAGAGGCGATGAATAATAGGGAGAAGTGGCGAGAGAGTGTCAGGGATATCCGTGCTAGCGACACGACATGATGATGATGATGATGATGATGACTAAGTGCATGAACATGAAGTGAAACATAAAGCTTCGTCCTGGATTTGAGCTCGAGTCATCGATTTCATTTCCTACGACAATAACGGCAACGTTATGGACGGCTATAGATAGGCTCTCGATCATATGGAAATCAGACCTGACCGATAAAATGAAACGCAGTTTCTTCCAGGCAGCGGTTGTATCGATACTGCTATATGGATGCACTACATGGACGCTAACTAAACGGCTGGAGAAGTAACTAGACGGCAACTACACAAGAATGTTGAGAGCAATATTGAACAAGTCCTGGCGACAACACCCCACGAGACACCAACTATACGGCCACTTGCCTCCCATCACGAAAACTTTACAAGTTAGACGAACCAGACACGCAGGACACTGCTGGAGAAGCAAGGACGAGCTCGTAAGTGATGTACTCCTATGGACCCCCATATATGGTCAAGCAAAAGCAGGACGTCCAGCCCGAACTTACATACAGCAGCTATGTGAGGACAAAGGATGTAACCCTGAAGACCAGCCGGAGGCGATGAATGATAGGGAGGGGTGGCGAGAGAGGGTCAGGGATATTCGTGCTGGTGGCACGGCATGATGATGATGATGATTTGTGATTAAGCAGGATAATGTGTGCGTGTGTGTGTGTGCATGCGTGTGTGTGGATATGTGTCTCTGAGTTCATATGTGTCGGTGTGTGTGTATATGCATATGCATATTTTTGTTAGTGTGTTTGTGTCTGCGTACATATATGCTTGTGTTTGGCTTTGGTTTCGTTTCTTTGTTTAATGGCATCTCAATCATCGTGGGTTATTTAATGCCAGAGCCACTCTTATAAAAAAAAGACTAGTTGTGATAAAATTTAGCCCATTGATGGGGAATAAACTTTTCATGCCTTTCCGGGGTTTTAATCCGAAAGTGAACGTAATAGCACAATGGGATTCGAACTCACTTACTATGATGCCGCAGTCCAGCACGTTAGCCACTACGCCAATAGGGGGTTCCCCTATTCATAGACACTTGTGTTTGTTTTGTTTATATAGCTATTCACAAGCATCGATCCGTCTGAAACAAGATTTACATTGATGCAGTATTTGGGGTAGATCGACTGAATTCGTCTACAAGACACGCTTGCTAATTAATATCCATTAATATATATATATATATATATATATATATATATATATATATATATATATATATATATATATATATATTGGGAGTCTCAAAATAGACGCAACCTAATAATAGGATTATGATTTAATTGAGAAAAACGCAATGGCGGTCATTTTGAACATGTTCTTTTAAAAAAATGCATCCTTTGAGCTAGAAACATCAGATCAATATTTTTTTTTATTATTACATCAGCTTCCAGGACATACAATCTTTTTTGAGTTTCTTGTCTCTGTAATAAATTATCATATTAATGGGTTGCGTCTATTTTGAGACAGTTTTGAATGACTTTCTCCCAATAAGCAGTGACGCATAATATTTCTCTACTCTTGTCCAAGGAATTGTAATCATGGATTAATAGTTGTTATAGTATAGTTTGTTTTTTTTTTTCCAAATCTGAAACAAAAAAAAAGAACACAATATTTTTATTAGTGGAATTATTAGCAGTCAATTAGGTCCCATGTAAATTGAGACACCCTATATATTGAGAGAGATACATGATTTCCAGGGTGAATGCGGATAATTAAAATTTGTCATTTTGTGGATTGCTCTTCCAAAACCTCGCTAGGATGTGCTGTTTGTGCTGCGTTACGGTTACATACAAATATTATGAGAATGTCAGCGATAGATAGATAGTTAGATACATAGAATGGAACAGGCTGAGGTAGATAGATATGAAAAGACTGAGATAGATAGATAGATAATTGCCGTTTAAAATCAGAAGACTTTTATCTAAAATTTCTCTATTACTCGTATTTCACCATTACACAACGGGGGCTTCCCTTGCGCTTGTGTGCACGTGTGTGTTTGAGTGCATTTATATGTGTGTATGCTTCTGATTGTATGTGTGTGTGTGTATATATATATATATATATGTGTGTGTGTATGTGTGTGTGTGTGTGTGTGTGTGTGCGAGAGAAAAACAGAGAGAAACAGAGAAAGAGAGAGAGAGATTTTGCTTTTAAATGGTATCAGCAAAACAAACATATGTCCGACATGTTTTCACATACCTGGAAAATCTACTCTGCAATCAAACTACAAAAGCGGCTGGAGTTTGTTTTCCTAATCAGTCTGGAACAAGCTTTTATGTTGGGGGCTAACAACACCGTAACAGCATCTAATGAGACACTCGACATTTCACGCATAAAATCAAATTCTAGCAGCAAGGTCACTGATTGGATGGATCCGGGGTCGTACGGTGGGGGAGAAGATATCTTATCCTATTACCCTTTGGGAATAATTTGTCACAATAAATCAATCGTGTCCCGAAGGAATTATCTGCTACACAGCGACATTTGGCGCGCTAGCTTCGCAGAACGATTTCCGAATATAGTGCAATTTGTTCGATCTTATATAAGAGTTCCTCAATTATAATCCTGTGCCAAATTATGATTTGATAAATAGCTACATTGGACTTAGTCTTTGGTATGACTTTTTTTTTTTTAAGAGCTACAAGTAATTTCGTAAAAGTAATTTCATTAAGTTCTGGCTCGGCTATTTAGTTAATATCAATAAACAAAAATTTCTTTAAATTGCTAATCTTTGTGCGCATATATATATATATATATATATATAAAACATAGTGAAGTGGTACGATGGAGACCTGAATTTTAATTTAATTATCTGCTACACAGCGACGTTTGGCGTGCTAGCTTCGCAGAACGATTTCCGAATATAGTGCAATTTGTTCAATCCTATATGGGAGCTCCTCAGTTATAATCCTGTGCCAAATTATGATTTGATAAATAGCTACATTGGACGTAAACTTTTCCCTGTAACCTAGTTTTATAGTCTGAGCGATTGTAGCCTGATGGAACCTATCCCTTTCCAGTTCTGGTTTGTAAATAGACTGGTTGTTATACCAAATTTAAAGTCTATCCTGCTATTTACCCAAAGCTGGAAGGAGAAATGTTGTATTCATACCTTTCAGAGAATTTTAGCATGATGTGAAATGCAGTCTCGTTCGGCAATTGAACTTGCGTAGTCGAATCTCCGCCATACCACAATAACCGTTACACCAAGAACGCTTCCAGATAGGGCATGGCCTTCAGCAAAGATAGCGATATTTAACATCCTATCAGTTGGCATATGTGACACCATATCACTCATAGGATAGAGTAAAAAAAAAACTCTGCACAGTAGGCCTAGTGCCAAATATTTGGAGCAAATACACGATTTTTTTCCAATTTTTTTTAATTTCTATTTATTTATCTATTAATGGAAAATTTATGGTGTTTTGAAATTCACAATCTTATTGAAAAATTAATGATGAAAATTTTGCAAATTTATCATTAATATTGTGGTGCAGTTTTTGAAATGTTTTCCTTTCGTTGTTGAATGGCATTTCAACTTTCTTCGGGTATTGAATGCCAAGTCCATCCTTATAGAAAAACAGTAATGGTAATATCTCACCCATAGCTGAGAGATAAATAAGTTTGTACCTTTTCCAAGGGTATTAGTCCGAAATTGATTGTAATAGCGCAACTGGAGTTCTGACTTGCTTATTATGATATCGTAGTCCAGTATGTTAACCACTACGCCATGAGAAATCCCCTCTTTGAAATAGCTTTCTCGCTCAAGACAAATAACGCTATGGTTTCCAGAAATGTTCGGGATTTTTTTTTACTGATAAGTTTAGTAATATATTTACAGTAGTAGATTTTAAAGTAACATTACTCAAAAATTCCTATTATGAGGGTAAAAATCAATGAAATATTTTCTGTATATCTAGAAATATTATTAAAAACTTCGAGGTGGAACATAAAAGTAAACTTGGTGACCGTAGTCGAGGGCTACTCGAAGGCTCTCTTTTCAGTAGCTACAATACCGAGGTGTAGAGGCGGGCGCTAGTCCTTTCCCTGGATTGCTCCACTATTAATGTAGCACTATGTGGGTGGGCCGCCAAAGCAGACGAGTCTGTTTTGGCGCGAAACCAGACAAAGGATTCTTGGACATGAAATCTCGCCGTATCCGGAAGTGGTAAGGGGACGCGAATGAGAGTTGGCGTGGAACCACGGACAGAGGCAATTGACGACGCGACCCAGCAGAGAGGCAGTTGGCGCTGAACAGCAGAGAGGTCAGCAGCAGAGAGTTGGTGTGGAACCACGGACAGGGGCAGTCAACACCGGACACCGGAGCAGAGAGGCGAGGCAGCATGGGATAGGGTCCAGCGACAGGGAGTCAAGATGAGTCTGATTCCAGTAGCTTTGTGGAATTTTCGCTAGTAAGCCACGCTAGCGTTAGTCCATATATGCTATCAGGAATGCAAAGTGTTGCATACCTTCCTCTGCTCTTGGTTAACCCCAGGCTTTGTTCGTGTTTGTTCGTTTGTCCTTCTATTTTCTCCGTTCCCTCGATCGTATTCTTGTGTAGAGGTAAAGAAATGTGCGTTACCCCCTGGAACCACTAGTTGATCACCGGCCGGCTAAGAAGTGACATTATTAGAAGAAAGTTAACGTGTGTGGGGGCGAGAGGGTGTAACGTTGCATTAATACTGAATGTTAAGCAAAGAGGTATCAAGTACCATTTTCTGAGTCTATGGTATGACTCGGCCTGAGATTGAACCCCGGTCTCCCGGACCATTGGGGGAACACGCTACCCCTAAGCTAATGGGCCGGTCTTTTTCTAAATCAAGAAGCTACAAGTAATT
Source organism: Sepioteuthis lessoniana (assembly GCA_963585895.1). Lineage (NCBI taxonomy): Eukaryota > Metazoa > Mollusca > Cephalopoda > Myopsida > Loliginidae > Sepioteuthis > Sepioteuthis lessoniana. The sequence goes on along the minus strand of CAUZXS010001084.1, from coordinate 5,290 downwards.
TCGTAAAAGTAATTTCATTAAGTTCTGCCTCGGCTTTTTGGAAGAAATTCATTATCAAAACTTTCTTTAAATTGCTAATATTTTGTGCGTATATATATATATAGCATAGTGAAGTGGTGCGATGGAGACCTGAAGCGAGAGAAATCTGAAAATGATTTTAATTGAACAAAAATAATCGGCAAGTATTTTAGAAGAATGATACAATACATTGTCAGAATTGAAAAGTCAGAAATATTGTTTGATTATTTTCGGGGCCAAAAGAATATGGGAATTTTTTTTCTAACCGGAAAGAAAACAGAGAGAGAAAGTTAAATATTTATTTTGAATTGTACTAAAAGTGTCATTGAAAAAATCGAAGCCAAAACAATGACAGGTTGGACGAAAGGAGGTCATATAAAGGGGTCAGATAAAGGGGTAAATCGCTACGCAGGTACGGATGTGAGTTTTCTTGGGAAAATTTCAAACCCTGAGAATGGACTGGGTGATTGCATGACGTGACGTCAGGGTCACGTGACTGAGAGGGTCACCCACTGCAGGAAGAGGGCACAGTAGCCGACACGTGGAAGTGGGAGGAAATCCCTCTACCTTTGCATAACAGTCACAAAGTGTCACAGATTGAAGTGGGAGATTAGCGAGCATGGATAAAATTACTTACTGAAATTAATTGACAAGAAAACCGTTGATAATATACGCCCACTTGAAAATAGGGAAGAATAATGATATAAATCAAGATTTTTCCCGGAGCCAGACGGCATACAGACAGCAGATACAGCAGACAGCAGTCGACAGAGAGACTCTCCAAACGCTCTGCATTTGAGCCTTGTACCAGACTTTCTGCGACAGAGAAGCGAAAACTACGATCTAGTTAACGGAAAGATGACACGTGATGATTGATAGTTGTTCTCTGAAGTGCTAAGCGACTTAGCGAAGTGAAAAAGAGAGCCGATTACTAGATTAGACAGAGTGCAGAGACAAAAGGGGCCTGGTCTCTGTATTAAATTATTTCACTCAACGGGGAAGGGACTTGTATGTAACAGCATTCTTTTAAAGGAACAAACTTGCATATTTATTTATTTGTTCATTTATTTATTTCTTGTTAACTAAACTTTTTATTAATCATTGAACACCCCGTGTTTGTTTTGTCTGGTATTGCGACTTTAATTTATTTTTAATTTTTTTAAATGATCAATCTTGTCTGATTTATTTAGCGATCAGCGATTGGAGATTTCGGTTGTCTGGATTTAAAGACACAACGTTGGCAGATAGCCGGATCGACCAAGATTTTGACCTTCATTGAAGTAATGACCCGCCGCGGGACGAGGTAGATGACTGTGTGACACACACACACACACACACACACACACACACACATATATATATATATATATATATATATATATATATATATATATATCGGATTATACCATAATTAGATATATTACATATAAAATTCCTATGTGAGAAGGGAAAATCCAAATTAAAGAGTCAGTATTTGTTTAGTTTGATGCTATTATGCTCTGGTAATAATCCTCAAAAGACTGGCTCTAGATTTTTTGCTTTTTACGTGTGTGTCAAAAGTCGAAAACTTTTCTTTCCAATACAGAGCTATTTAGAGGTCATAAGCAGATTCCTTGGTGAAATTCCGGCCAATAAGCCTGTTCCCATTGTATGGTTTATCCTATCATCCAATTTTTTTGACAAATTCACAATGTTCAATCGAAATGTATGCGAAGAGGCCATTTTAGTCGCAGTGACTAATGTAACGAGGCTAAGACTCAACTTGCCTGTTCTGATACACTATAGCTAGGGATAAGAACACGGTTAAGGAGATGTCAACATGAAAATCTCTAAGTACAGGAACGTACGAATATATTTGCGTATTTAAAGCAATGTTTCTCTCTCTTTAAATTATGACAACAAACATCAATAGCTCTAATAAAAGAAAATGATTTCCCTCGAAAAAAAAGACAAGAAGTCAAGCTGAAACTATTAATGGTGCAGACTAGCGCATCTTACAAATACGCCAGCTCAAGCCAAATTCTTGCCTGGAGCAAGCAACAAGAAGAATTGGTCTCTAAGTGAACTCTGGTAAAATAGAGTCCATATATGCCAGATGCAATCTCAGGGTGCAATCTCCAAAATAAATGACAAACCTCTGAAATTAGTAGACCAGTTCATATACCTCTTGCCCATATGGTAACAATCTGGATATGTACCCGGCTACAACGCGTGATTGCAGTAGAGAATTCAACAACTTGTGAGGGTTACAAATCCAGAAGGAACGCTGGTGCAAACAGCGTAATCCTCGTACCGAAGAATGTAAATCGAATGATGGGCTTATGAATCAGGAATACCTCCACAGTGTTCAAGAGCCCATTGCTGAGCGTCAGCGTCCTGGAGACATTCTTAGCAAGCAAAGAATTTAGTGGCCCAAGGGTAATCAAATAGCTACTTGGATAAATCTAAACCAGGAGCTTTCTTTTTTGCTCACCACCTATCTTAAATGCCCCATTGATCAACAAATTACATCTTTCTGCAGAGTTATATATGACGTTTGTCTGGAGTGCTTTGGTGCAATAACGCATAAAAAATATAAGACTGAAGACGACGGATACAGAAGGGATTTCAGCATGAATGAAATGCACGCAGAACCACCATTCCCGTGTGATTACACAACATCAAGAAACGGTTGCTATGACATCAACGGCCGAAAGTAAACGCGTTTTTACAAAAATCACAAACTGCACACAAAAAATGAAGATGAACGAACGTCCAATGTAATCTCTGCTGTTAGTTGATCTGGCTAATATATATATATATATATATATAATTCTTTTAAATACACTGTCTGGTGCCAAAAGCTGCTTGGTAGCGCAAGGAGTGGCAGTACTGCCTTGAGCTACCGGAACTGTGTTATCACCCCTGGTTGGCGGATGATAAGGGCTGGGTATCGCACGTGCTTTCACACGTTGTATGATGAAAAAACTATATATATTGCCCAGTCGGCTGGGGCTGTAGAAAACACCAACTGTTTCTCTGCAGAGGGTTAATACCCCACCCAAAGTGTAACCTGGGTATGACAATAAACATTCTGATTCTGACGTTCCAGTAATGCTGGGGCTTTGAGGAATGTGGAGCAGCCCTTCATTAGCATTGCTCCCAGGTCCACTCTGGCCCGGAGTGGTAGCACCTGATAGGGTTCTATCAATGGGTTAAATAGAACTAACTGCATACTTATACTAAAACTGAATTGTTTGAATTAGAACTGTTTGACTAAACTGAATAGCTTGAAAAAGAAATGTTTTTAACAATTAAACTGTATACTTACATTTATCCTGAGTACTTATGCTAAACTGAATTGTTTGAAATGAAACTGTTTTTGACATTGAAACTGTACTTACACTAAACTGAATTGCTGAATATAGAACTGTTTTGACATTTAACAGTGTAGACAAAATCTATACTTATACTAAACTGAATTAGCTGAATTAGAATTGTTTGAATAGCTTGAAATAGAAATGTTTTTAACAATGAAACTGTGTACTCATGCTAAACTGAATTGTTTGAAATAGAACTATTTGCATAAAAATGGTTTTGGCGTTAAATAACACACAAATGTTGATATGCCATAAAACCCAACCAACCAACCAACCTATATACACACACACACACACACACACACACACACACACACACACACACACACATATATATATATATATATATATATATATATATATATTGTATTAATATTGTAGAGAAATATTAACAGACTCAGATAGATAGATAGATAGATAGATAAAAAAGAAAATAAAATGTAAAATTACATAGAGTGCTAGCAAGAAAAATAAATAAATGAACAAAATTACTATATTTCTGTGGTTAGTAGCTATCTTAAAAAAACAAACTTGTTTCTGATTGAGTGCGAGAAAATTAGGAAAATTGCCAAATTATTTTCGAAACAAGACGTCATAAAGAAAAAAAAATCACCAAAGAACTGCACCAAGAAAGAAATGAGGTTATTTATTACAATATTTTATTACTATGAAAAACTAACGGTTTCGTCAGACATAATTTAGAAACTCTTCACAATCTGAATTTTAAAGATTCCAAGATGTTCGTTTACATACGTAATAAAAAAAATCGGTGAATCTAAAATCATTTTCAACTACAATGCTATCAAACAGAGACGGATTTTTTTTTTTTTCAATTTGCCTCCTTATTTGGTCAGATTGGTGCTGAAAAATTAGAAAATCCTTTATTTAAAATAATTCAGTTTCATCGTTTATATATATTTAGAAAGATAGATGAACAAATTGTTGAATTAAACAGAGAAGGAAAGAAAGAAAGTTAATACTGAGATATATCATGTAATTTTTATGATAGGGAGATATGAACTAAATGATATATATATATATATATATATATATATATATATATATACGTCGCATTAACCGAAAAGGACATCGACACGAGGTTAACGAAAGCATGGACAGCTATCAATAGGCTATCGGTTATATGGAAATCAGACCTAACCGATAAAATGAAACGCAGTTTCTTCCAGGCAGCGGTCGTGTCGATACTGCTATATGGATGCACTACATGGACTCTAACAAAACGGCTGGAGAAGAAACTTGACGGCAATTACACAAGAATGCTGCGAGCAATCTTGAACAAGTCCTTGCGTCAACACCCCACAAGACACCAACTGTACGGCCACCTGCCTCCTATCACGAAAACTATTCAAGTTAGACGAACCAGACATGCAGGACACTGCTGGAGAAGCAGGGACAAACTCATAAGTGATGTACTCTTGTGGACCCCCACATATGGCCGTGCAAAATCAGGACGACCAGCACGAACATACATTCAGCAACTATGTGAGGATACGGGATGTTGTCCAGAAGACCTGCCTGAGGCGATGGACGATAGGGAAAAGTGGCGAGAGAGGGTCAGGGATATCTGTGCTACCAGCACGACATGATGATGGTGATGATATATATATATATATATATATATATATATATATATATATATATTCTGCTAAGATGCACATTTACATCTATAATAAACGTTCTAAGACGTATTTTTGAAGCCGCTGCTATCTCATTCTTTAATTCCCTAGATACTCATCCTGGCTTTTATAATATTTCTCCATTTTAAATAGCTACAATATATTCCATCTTTAGTTAATATTTTCACAATTATCATAATTTTTATGCTTTCTATTCTTCTTTTTGTTTTTCTTTTTTTTTTCTTCATTATGATTCGAAATCTTTCTCGATAAACA